>BMAC01001241.1:105434-131785 GCA_014905375.1 Phtheirospermum japonicum
GTTTCATATTTACACAATAACCTCTATCAATAGTTAATATTAAATCTATACTCTATCCAAAATCAATATTTATAAAATAAACCTATCCAAAACTTATATTTATAATACAAACACTTGCAAATCTCATATTTACACATGAGATCATTACAAAAAATACACTTGGGAATTTTGTCTTTCAACTAAACCACATTTAACTTACACCCTTTAACTATTCAAAAGACCATAATTTAATTGTATATATTATTAACGACAATTGCCTTTCCCAACAAATACATGCCATTAGACTATCTCCAACAACCTCCCTATAATGACTCCTTGAAATATTATAGGGAGGCAAATACATTAATATAGCTCCAACAGGCTCCCTACAAGGCCTCTCTAAAATAGGGAGCTCCCTGTTTTTTTACTTGAACTCTCTACAAGTAGGGAGCAACTTTTGCGCCCTATTATTTTCTTTTAAATTTTATTTAAATTGCCTCCTTATTACTTTATTATATATATGATGAAATGTTATAAATAGGGAGTCTGTTGGAGTAAAATTAGAATAGGGAGTCCCTAAAATAGGGAGCTGATATAAGTAGAGAGTCTGATAAAGTAAAATGGGATAGGAAGTCTGAAATAATAGACAGAATTAATTTTAAGAGTGAGATTTTGGAGTTTGATAGACAGTCTGTTGGAGTTAGTCTTACAGTGCTTTCATAACAAGCCTTTTTGCTAAACACTCCCAAATTCACCAGAACGAAAAGCTGTATGGAAAAAGAACCAAGATCTTAGGAAAATTGAAAATTTTCATAACAAGCATTTTGGTCAAAGAAACAAATCCACCAAAACAAAGGGAGCTCTACTAATAACAAAACCAGACTGAAACAAAAATAAAAGATTTTTGTTTTTTTTTACACACAAAAAAAAAAAAAAAAATAATGAGCAACCACCATGGAGATGARRRCACAGTGATGAGTCRATTCCTAACCCCGTAYGARGCTRCTTCCAAGCAAAAGGATGTCTGTTTATAATTGAGAGAAAAAATGAGTCAGAAACAGCTGCTATAATTTATTATGACTAAGTAAATTTCACCGTCCGAATAAATAATCTTACACGTTAAGTGCATTAATTTTGATTGTCAATCCACTCTCCTTCTACATGGTCAGAATGAATATAACCATCTCTTAAGGTTATTGGAGGTTCATTAATACCAATGAAAATGGTGGGGTTTCATCGAAGTGGTCGCACTCATCTTTATCTACGACATCACTAACACCAACGATTCTCTTTTTGCTACGGAGGACCACAGAGCACCTAGAATCGGTAGGATCAGAAACATAAAAGACTTTTTTTGCTTGTGATGCAAGTACCAATGGATCATCTCGATAACCCGACCGACTAAAGTCAACTAAAGTGGATCCCAAATCATCAACCCTCACACCCTGTCCGTTGTCAACCCAACTACATCGAAAAAGAGGAATCTTGAACAATTTATAGTCAAGTTCCCAAATGTCCTCAATGACCCCATAGAACAACATAGAAGCATATACAATGGTCCTTTACCTTTCGCACTCGAAGAATCGCTAATTAATGCAATTATTGAGACAACACTATTCTATTGCACACTTTTGTCATCCTAACGTTTCGTGTAAAACGTATAACCATTGATGTCATAACCTTCATAAAACCTCACATGTGAAGCAGGGCCATATGCTAACCACTTGACTGTTTCGGTGATGTTATTAGGTGTCCTAGATAACTCTTGCATTACTGACCATAGAAAAAATGTGCGATTATGTTCTCTGGTCACCCATGTTTCATCTCTCGAAGGGTTCTGTTGTTTTAAAATGTACATGTGTCGGTCGAGGTATGGATGGACCTCAGAAATGTGTTGTAATACGAGTTTGTGTGCCTGATGCGCATTTCAGAATTTTTGAAAAATACTTTGAGCCCAATAGTACCTTTTCCTGCAAGCCTTCCCTCGTGGTGAGATTTAGGAATGCCAATAGTTTCAAAATTCTCTAAGTAATTTGTACAAAACTCAATTACCTCCTCGGCAGCGTAACCTTCAAAGATAATCCCTTCAGGCCGAGAACGATTCCTCACAAATCCTTTTAATATACCCATGTATCTCTCAAACGGGTACATGTACCTGAAGAAAACCGGACCACACAACTTAACCTCTCGAACTAAGTGGACAATTAAGTGCACCATAATGTTAAAAAACGATGGAGGAAAAAACATTTCAAACTCGCATAAAGTTTTAACAACGTTGGCCTGCAAATCATCTAATATCTCAGGATCAATAACTTTACTATAAATTGCGTTGAAAAAATGACAAATCTTTGTTATGGTATGCCTTACATCTCTTGGTAATGAGCCTCGAATTACAACAGGTGGTATGTGCTGCATTAAGATATGACAATCATGAGATTTCATACCAACCAATTTCAGGTCCTTCATTGAAATGAGCTTTTTAATATTTGAAGAATAACTAGAAGGAACCTTGATTTTATTCAAACACTCACAAAAACTGATTTTCTCTTGTTTTGACATGGTATAGCAAGCTGGAGGTAGGTAATAAGTTTGTTGGTTAGTCATTTTCGGTGCTAACTTCTCCCGGATCTCGATTTCCACCAAGTCTTGTCTAGAGTTAATACCATATTTCGTCTTACCCGGAATGTTTTAATAAAATTTCAATAACACTGTCACATACATTCTTTTCAATATGCATCACATTTATACAATGTCTAACCAACAGATGTTCCCAGTATGGTAGACCCAAAATATGAATTTATTCTTCCAATCACCCGTTGAGACATTTTTAGAAATTTTACCGAACTCAACATCAATATCTTTAACACGATCGTAAATTGCACGTCCGGATAATGGCGATCTATCAACTCGGTCCAAAGTTTTCCTATTGAAAATTTTTTTTTTTCTATAAGGATGCTGACTTGGGAGAAAGGCCCTGGTATCTATTTACACATTTTTTCTCCCATTTTTCAGCCAAATACAACTTGTCTCATCTTCACAAATGGGGCATGCCTTAGCTCCTTTATTTGCATAACCTGACAAGTTACCATAGGCTGAAAAATCATTGATCGTGCAAAATGTCATGGCTCGTAAGGTGAAGTTTGTTTGAGTATAAGCATCAAAGACGGTCACACCCTCGTTCCATAATTTTCTCAAATCCTCAATAAGAGGTGCAAAATACACATCTATGTCAGTCCCTGGTTGTTTAGGTTCGGATATCAACAAAGACAGCATGATGTACTTGCACTTCATGCATAGCCAAGGAGGAAGATTATAAATTATTAATAGAATCGGCCAAGTACTATGAAGACTGCTCATGTTTCCATGTGGGTTCATTCCATCCGTGCACATTCCAAGACGAAGATTTCTCTTCTCACTACCAAATTCGGGAAACTTACTATCAATGTTTCTCCATTGCGGAGAATCGGCCGGATGTCTTAGTTTTTCATCTTTCTTCCTTCCTTCAGCATGCCACTGCAAATTCTACGCTTCCTTAGCATTTGAAAACAACCGTTTGAATCTGGGAATAACCGGAAGATAGTACAACACCTTGGCCGAAGGTCCCTTTTTATGTACAAGCCCACCATCATCACTGCCTGTTTTTTTATAGCGTGATTCCTCGCATTTTGGGAACTCACGAAAATCCTTAAATTCATTCTTAAATATGCATTCATTTGGACATGCATGTATCATCTCGATCTCCAGACCCAACGGGCACAACATTTTTCTTGCCTTGTAGATTGAAGTGGGAAGCTCGTTATCATTAGGAAATGCATCTTTTAGAAGCTCTAGTAACCATGAGAAACTCGTATCACTCCATCCACTCTTCGCCTTTTGGTTATATAGATTAAGAATGAACGATAACTTTGTAAATTTGGTACATTTAGGGTACAACGGTTTCCCAGCATCAACAGATAATCTTCCAAACGCAGCAACATTATTGATATCACCTCCTATATCATGCAACATTTCATCTAATCGATCACTATCTACATCCTCGTCGGTCACTGTATTACTATCACAAGTATCATACGTAGACGGAGTTGTCAAGTGAGATGTATTATAAGTGGGAGGCAAAGTTTCACCATGCCATATCCATCGTGAATAACCTTCTTTATAACCACGATGTATCAAATGGCTCTTCACTTGGTTCGAAGTCCGAAATTGTCTCAGATTTCTTTAATCAACACAAGGACACACAATCGTTTCCCAAGAAGACTTAGCTTTATTCTCCACAGAAAATCTAAGAAAACTTTCAACCCCTTGATATATATTCAAGTGTATTACATTTACCATACATCCAACTTCTATCCATTCTCTACCGCTGCACAATTGAATTAAGAACTCAATAAAAAAACTAACAAAGAAACAAAAATTAAATTACCAGAAAACTCCATATATATGCATGTATCTTTGTTCATAGTTTTTTTTGCTTAGATATTACTGTTTCTTTTATTATTATTCTGTTTTCTTGACAAAATATATATAGTGTTAGCTAGGTTTTCATATTATATTATAATTAAAATAGGGATAAAAATTTCAACTAATTATAATAATTATTTTTATTATTATGTTAAGCAAACTAAAGTCGATTATCGAAAGATAAGTGTAGCTCCAACATTCACAAGTCATCCATTGTTTTAACTTATTTATTTAATTATTATTTGCATTATCAGGACCTGCATTGTTTAGCAGGTCCCATTGACAATAAGATTCAGATATGGCCATCAATGAGTGAATTTTGTAAAAATGCATAGTGAAATGCCTTAGGATGTACTTTTTTAGTTGAACACTCTGTATTTATGTGTATCAGTAAATTGAAATTTTTTGATAATTACATTCATCTTAACTTGTTTTTAATTTTTAGTCCTTAAAGTTCAAAACAAACTTAAATTTTATTTATTCCTTACTATTAAGTAGCACACATTAATTAATTATAAATAAAATCAAAAAATAATTTCAAATACTGATTTTTATTCTAATTAGCAAAAGTCAAAAAAGTTACAAATGCAAAATATAAAAATAAAAATTACAAATGCATGAAAAAAAAAATCAAGTGTCGGCAGTTTTTCTCTTCATCCCCGCCTGAGCACGACCCACATCATCATCATCAAATCGTGCACCAAGTTTGGTGATGAGAACGGATTCGATCTTGGAGATGTAGAGCACCACCTCATCCCAATGAGAATTTATACTGCTCAAAATCTGGGTGAGTGCTTCTAATTGGCCGGCTACGTTCCGCATGTCCACGGAACGTTCTTCCTGCATTTGCTTCATCAGCGCGACAATTTGTTTTTCCTGAGTTTCCAATAGCTTGCGAAGCGGTCCCGAAATTGTGTTGTCAGCCATTATATGTGATGGAGATTAAATTTAAATTTCCCCAAAAAGGTGCAGTTTAGTTGTGAAGAATAAAATTTTCCACAAACAGGGCTATTTATACAAGTTCAGTACACCTCTTTGAATTCTGACTACCTTTTCAACTTCCCTATGCATCGATGCCTTTTCAATTTCCCGATTCATTGATGGCTTTTCAATTTCCAGTGTGTGAACAACACAACCGCTCAGAATTTTAGGTTAAATAAATGCTGCTTCACGCCTCTTCAAATGTATATGCAGATAAATTATATGTAAAATAATAAGTACAAAAAATAAATACATACCTTGAGCAGATTAATTTGCAAAGAGACGGTGCACAAAGAGGGAAAAATAAGCTGGCATGTTTTCGGGGTTATTTCGAAAAATTCAATAGCAAAGATGAAAGATATTTGGGTAGAATAATGGAATAGGTTTTGATTTTCTGTTCATCAATTATAAATGTGAATATTCAATTAAGAATTATGAGTTTTTTTCTTCACTAATTTAAAAAATGTCGGCATATCAAAGAAGACAACAATTCACAATATACATCGGTTGTTGAGAGAGAGACCGATTCATATAGTATGAGGCCAAAATCATTAGCATTGTTTTGGAAAAGAAACCGATGCTAATATTATTTTAATTTATTATATGCATCGGTTTTAGTTAAAAACCGATGCTTAAGGTTTTGAAATTTTTAGGGGCCAATTTTTTTCACATTTTTCACGCGATGCGTGCGTAATTAAATTTGAATTGGCATCGGTTCTAAAAAAGAACCGATGCTCTAGTTTGGTTTAAGGCATCGGTTGTTTTACAAAAACTGATGCTTATTAATTTTACATAAATTTCGGATAATTTTATTATTATGTGAATCGGTCGGTGTCAGAAAAAACCGACGCTAAGAGTCTTGAAATTTTTCTCAGCCAATTTTTATTCACCTTTTTCCCGCGATGTGTGCGTAATTAGATTTGCATGGGCATTAGTTCTAAGAAGAACCGATGCTCGGATTTGGTTATAGGCATCGGTTGTTATCATAAACCAATGCCTATATATTTTAAAGAAATTTTTGGATTTTTTATTATTATTATAGGCATCGGTTAACTTACAAAAACCGATGCTATAACTTTTTCCCAGATTATATAGGCATCGATTGTTTGACCATGACCGATGTCTATTTATTTTAATAAAAATTTTCGGTCATTTTATTATTATACGCATCAGTTGCTTTATAACAACCGATGCTATTGATAAGTAGGCATCGATTATGTAAAAATAACCGATGCCTATAAATTTTATTTATTACAAAAACAAACGCGTGACTATAGGCATCGGTTGCTGGTTTAAAACCGACGCTTATAACTTTTTTTAATTCTAAGAAAGACCCCGCACAACTATAGGCATCGGTTGTTGACCACAACTGATGCCTATAACCCTATTCCGATGGCATTTTTTGTAGTAGTGCTATGATAAGCATTGTGTTGGTTAATTCATTAATCTCTTTCATTAAGGTTTGGTCTTTAGTTTAATGTTCGATCGTGTTAGATTTATAGCTGGTTAATGAACTCCAAGTGTTCAATCAAATGCATGAATGATAAGTGAGATTGCTTAATTAGTTTTACACTTGCGTTACGTTAGTTGATTAGTTGCTATTGATCTTGTTTTGTTTGGTTATTGGTTTGGATATTGATCTTTTTAGAATCATAGTTTGCTAATACCTATCATGTTTTCGATGAAATGCTTGAATAACAATTCGTAGTTTAATCTTCTTGTTAAGTTTCCAAATCATTTATAAATTAGTAGTTCTTGCAAAGAGATTGACACTCTCGTTGCAAGGTTAATATTCAAATTTAGTTTGTTAAAAACATTCAAATCAAAAAACCCTTGATCATGTGTTTAGTATTAGAATTTGTGTTTCTTATGATAAAATCCGTCAATTCTGAATTTTCACTCCTCGAGAGAATCGACTCGTTTTACCTTGCCAGTCTACGGTGACCCTAATCTCTTGCGGGCGAACTTGTTTTCAAAATGTAGACGCACATTATTTAATTTGATTTTAATTTTTAAAAAGAGGAAACTAAAAGTTCGACTCAATAATCACCAAGAATCACTCTCCTTAAATTACTGCAACTAAACATAAGACGGTTAATTAGAATGCTATGACATGCGGGACAACATTTGCTGAAGTAAATGAAAACAAGCCATAATTAAATTAGGGCAAAAGGTCGTAGTCATTCCACGGCAAAATATATAATATGATAAACAAAATAATAAAAGTCAAATAGATTTTATGAAGACAAATATAAAACAACTCTTATGGAAAGAGATCATCAAACTCCAAAGTAGGATCGCTTCGTTTCGTAGGAGCAGTAACCTCAAGATTGAACTTCATTCCATCACCATTTTCATCACGGAGGCCAGTAGACAATACTGAGCTCAAGGTGTGCGGTGGCATCCGCGATGGCATAAGCAGCAGCATCCACAGATCGATCAACTGCTTCTGAACAAGGCACAGTCTCTCGAATTGAAGCAGCCAAACCAGAATTTAGAGCACTAAAAATCTTCACCTACATCTCCCTCTTTTTAGCCAGAAATATCACTAGTGCGAAAAAGTTGATTAGTGTCGCTTTATAAGTGACACTTTAAAAGCAAGCCACTACTAAAAATATAAAAGTGTCGGTTCTTACATGTAAACCGGCACCAAAAACTATATGGGAGGCGTTTTATAATAAAAGCGCCTCAAATAATTGGCAACGGGTGGCGCCTTATAACGAAGGCGCCACCAATAAATAAGAACGGGTGGTGCTTTATAACAAAGAGCCACCAAATAAGAGAGGGTGGCTCTTTATAACAAAGCGCCACCAATAAATAAGAACGGGTGGCGCTTTATAACAAAGCGCCACCAATAAAACAACACCAACTTCAGAACAATTGTGCATGCACCATTAATTCCGCAAGGAGGGTCGCCCGTAAAATTAAACATGATGATTTTTTATGAAGATTGAATGGAACTTTATACCTAGAATAGCCAGCTCTTCCATTTGGAAGAAGGAGAGAAACCATGCCTCTAGATTCTACATTTAATAAAATTCAGTTGTTAGATCTCACGGCTGCAGAAAGAGTTTCAAACAAAACACTGAGGAAACTTAGCATACAACAAATTGCGAGTTTTAAGATATTTCTTGGGAAAACATCATTTCTAGATTTAAGGTTACCTTAATATTAAGTTAATATGACTATGAATTGTTAATATTTTTGAAAAAATAAAGCATGGTGATATTAAATAAAATAAAAGAAACTATATTGAGTATTCCAAATTTGTGTAATATATCAAAACCAAAGGATATTAGTATTATATATTACATTTATCTATTAATGATTATAACATTAACGTGTAAAAGAAGAAATAGTTTAAACTGTTTAGAGTTGTTATATACATTCAACTTCTTAATGAAATATAAAATTAATAGGTAAGTTAATAAGTAATATAAACTATTAAAATTATTAGAAATATTTAAATTTATTGGCATACGTCCTCTTCTTGGTTTAGGAGTAAGTTGATTATGTGTCAAATTAACTGCAACAGATGCACTATTATCCATTTCCGTGATAAGGCTAAAGAATTCTGCATTTCACTTATGAAACTTATAAGCTACACTTGTGTTCTTTTCATAAAATATTCTTAATAATAATTATATTTCAAAAAAAAAATAAACATATTAATTCTAATTTGAGTGCATAAGAAATTATATTAAGTTTGAAGATTTATATATATTGTTTTAGATAATAAAGGCATATTTCTAATAATAACAACAAACTAAATAATTGACATTAATAATTAAATTAACAATATAAATATATTTAAAAATAAAATAAGAATCTTAATTTGTAAATAATATTACCGCCAGTAGGCACATTTGAGGCAGTCAACCATTCTTGCTATAGGGGTAAGTTGATTTTGTGACTTAAGTGCAATCGCGGTAATATTGTCCACTTCACTCGATAGAACATGTGTTGAACCATTCTCTGCAATAACTGTACATATAAACGACGTGTATATTCTCCCGCATAATCACTTAAATATTCTTAAAAACATTAGTTTCTAATTGATCATGAAGATTATAATGGTTAGTTTTCTTGCGCGCGAGCGCACACACACACACATGTGTGTGTGTTGTGTGTGTGTTTAAACACACTCATATATATTATAGTCGGGATGTTTATAATTAACGCACAACATATGCAAATAAATTGAGTTGTGTGGATTTGTCTGTTTTCTTTTCAAAAAATGAGACATGTTACTCTCCAAAACCAAATAATGATAATATTATGAAAACATTCAAATAATTAAAATTTTTATTATTATATAGAAAACGATAATATAATTTTAATATAAATTAAACTCAGTATTAATGCTCTACAATATTACCGTTGGTAGTAACTTTTGAATATGAAGGAGGTCTTCCCCTTTTTCATCTGGAAATTGACTGATTTTGATCCAAATTTTGTACAATAAATGAGCTACTTTCCATTCGAATTGATATGCTAGGAATAACTACATTTTCTGGAAACTTTTACAAAAATAGATAATCACGCATTTTTTAGTCAATTTCTGAATAGTGTCAAAGCTATAAAATTATATAGTCAATTGATAAGTAATTTGTAAAAAGATTAATAATAATAATAATAATAATAATAATTATTATTATTATTATAGTGAAGACCCAATGAATATTAAGAGTGCGTATATCTTTTCAGGGATGCAATGACATTAGTAAAATAGTAAAATAATAAATTACCATTAGAATTACCAGTCATTGGAGATCTCTAAAAAGGATATAAAACTTTAGCCTCTACCGATGATTGTAAATTATTTATTATATCACTTCGATCTATTTTACGATCTACCGAAGTCGGTCTAGATAAATTAGATTTTCTGTAAAATAAAAGTAATAGTTTTTGTAATTAAATGTACTATACTAAGCGCATATAAAATATATGTTGTTAAATAAAATAAAGTTATATAATAATTAGACAATATGTATACATATTAATTAAACTAGAAACAGGTATAAATACATAAGTTAGAGTGATTTAATAATAAAAACAAAAATTTGCATATGTAGAGAAGAATAACATTGAAGCATTGTTTATCTTATCATCAAAGATAATTCAAGAAAAAACTCATTGAATTTATACAAAGATAGAAAACCAATATTTAATATTTCAAATCATAATTATACCTTTGGGTATACTTATTGAGTGTTGATTTACATCATTATGTATTACTGATAAACATGGGAAAATAATATTATTGTTGTGAAACTAAGAAAAGAGAGGAGAGAATGATCAAGAGGCAAGTTTATTATGGGGACTAGAGTCCCTTTTTATAGTTACAAGATTAGGGTTTAGGGGTAGGATAGTCATTCATATAATATATAATTAAGGCAATTAATTAATTACAACACTCCCCCCTTGAATGACCTCAAAAATGCAGCCTCGTTAAAACGTTGCCAGGAAAACCTAATGGGACAAAACCTGGTCGAAGGAAAAAGAGTACAACCCTACTCCCTCTGAAAAACATGTCTATAGATCTTTGAGTCAACGCATGCCAATCTTGTGTACCAATCTTTTAAATGATGATGTTGGTAATGCTTTCGTGAATAAGTCCGTCAAATTATCATATGAGCGAATTTGCTGGATATCAATATCGCCATTCTTTTGGAGATCATGTGTGTAGAAGAACTTTGGAGATATATGATTTGTCGTGTCACCTTTTATATAGCCTTCTTTGAGTTGTGTGATGCACGCTGCATTGTCTTCATATAACACAGTCGACTTATCCTTTGTTGAAGCTAATCCGCATGACACTTGGATGTGATGTGTTATATTTCTTAACCATATACATTCTCGACTAATTCATGGATTGCAATGAGTTCAGAATAATTTGCAGATGTTGCTGTTAAAGTTTGCTTCACACATCTCCAAGATATAGCAGTTCCTCCACATGTAAGTACATAGCTTGTTTGTGATTTGGCTTTTTGTGGATCAGAGAGAGAACCTGCATCTGCATATCCCACAAAAGTATTTCCAAAAATTTCTAGATAATATAATCCAAGGTCGATGGTGCCTTGTAGATAACGTAGAACGTGCTTAACACCATTCCAATGTCTTAAAGTGGGTGCAGAGCTATATCTTGCAAGGAGATTTACAGAAAAAGCTATGTCTGGTCTAGTGCAATTAGCAAGATAAGATAATGCACCAATTGCACTAAGATATGGTACTTCAGGACCAAGTATCTTTTCCCCATCTTCAATTGGTCGAAACGGATCTTTATTTACTTCTAGTTGTCTAACGACCATTGGTGATGACAGTGGATGCGCTTTATCCATGTAAAAATGTTTTAATACTTTTTCTGTATATGATGATTGACGAACGAATAATCCTCCATGGACATGGTCGATTTGAAAACCTAGACAAAGTTTTGTTTTTCCAAAATCTTTCATCTTAAACTCATTTTTCAAATATTCAGCAGTTTAATTGAGCTCTTCAGGAGTCCCAATTAAATTCAAATCATCAACATAAACTGCTATAATTGCAAATCCATTAATTGTTTTCTTTATAAATCACAAGGACAAATATCATCATTTTTATATCCTTCTTTCTGTAAATATTCACTAAGTCTATGGTACCACATTCGTCCAGATTGTTTCAGCCCATATAACGATCTTTGTAGTTCAATTGAAAACATATTTTTGGGGTATGAATTACTTGCTTTTGGCAATTTAAATCCTTCGGGGTTTTTCATGTATATGTCACTGTCTAGTGATCCATATAAATATGCAGTAACTACATCCATAAGGAGCATATCAAGCCTTTGTGACACAGCTATACTAATCAAATATCTAAATGTAATTGTGTCCATTACTGGAGAGTATGTTTCCTCGTAATCGATTCCTGGTCTTTGAGAGAAACCTTGTGCTACGAGGCGGGCTTTATATCTCGTTATTTTATTCTTTTCATTTCTCTTTCTTAAAAATACCCATTTGTATCCAACTAGAATAAAATTTTTGGGGGTTTGGATTATAGGCCCAAACACTTTTCGGTTTTCAAAAGAATTCAGTTCAGCCTGTATAGCTTCTTTCCATTTTGGCCAATCATTTCTATTTTGACATTCTTTGACTGACTTTGGTTCAGGATCCTGGTTTGATATCTCAAGAGCTATATTATAGGCGAATATATCATCCATGATGACATTTTTTTTCTCCAATAATTTATAAGAGTATAAATAATTAATCGAGATCTCATTATTTTTGGACATTAATAGTTCTTCAGGAACTACATTAGTTTTATGTGATTGATCAATCATTTTTGTCATTGCTTGGTCCCTATCTTGAACTTTTCTCTTTCGGGGTACAAAATCTTTGAAACCAATCGGTCGACCACATTTTTGACGTATTTTAGATTCATTTGCTGATTTGCCTGTCCTACAGGGACATAATTTTGGCTGGTGTATTTGCAGCTGGTATGTGAGATTGTGTCACTTTTCTTGTATCAACAAAAGCATCAGGTAGGTTATCTGCAACCTTTTGAAAATGAATTATTTGTTCAACTTCTTGTTCACATTGATTATTCCTTGGATAAAAATGTGACAGAGTATTTTCATTCCAATAAAGACCTTTATTCTTTTCTGGATGTAGTTTTGTCCCGCCTAGTGTTGGATATGTCATTTCATCAAAATGACAATCTGCAAAACGTGAAGTGAATAAATCTCCTGTTAAAGGTTCAAGGTATCTTATGATTGAAGGAGAATCAAATCCAACATATATTCTAATTCGTCGTTGGGGACCCATTTTTGTACGTTGTGGGGCTGCAATTAGAACTTGAACAGCACAACCAAAAATTCGTAAATGAGAAACATCAGGTTCTCGACCGAATACAAGTTGCATGGGGGAGTGTTGGTGATAGGCCGTTGGCCTAATACGAATCAATGTTGCTGCATGTAATATGGCATGACCCCAAGCAGGTGTGGGTAATTTTGACTTCATAAGTAATGGTCTAGCAATAAGTTGAAGACGTTTAATAAATGATTCTGCTAAACCATTTTGGGTATGGACATGAGCAACTAAATGTTCAATGTCAATCCCAATTGTCATGCAATAATTATTAAATGCTTTAGATTGAAACTCACTTGCATTATCAAGATGGATTTTCTTGATTGTATGATCGGGAAATTGAGCTCTTAGTTTTCTTATTTGATCAAGTAGTCTGGCAAATGCTACATTTCTTGTAGAAAGTAAACATACATGAGACCATCTAGTAGAAGCATCAATCAATACCATAAAGTATCGAAATGGTCCACAAGGTGGATGTATTGGTCCACAAATATCTCCTTGAATTCTTTCCAAGAAAGATGGAGATTCAGTATTAACCTTCGTGTAAGAAGGTCTAGTTACTAATTTGCCTTGTGCACAAGAGTCACATGGAAATTCATTTGTTAAAAGAATCTTCTGGTTCTTTATATTATGTCCATGTGAATTATTAATTATTCGGCGCATTATTGTTGCTCCAGGGTGCCCAAATCTATCATGCCAAAGTATAAAGCTTTTTGTGTCATTGAACTTCAGGTTCATGACATGATTTGCCTCAATTGCTTTTATGAATGTAAAATACATTCCAGAAGATAAAGTTGAGAACTTTTCTTTTATCTGTTTCTGTCTAGATATAAAAGAGTTTATACAAAGATATTCATCAATACCTTCTTGTATTGTCTCAATGTGGTACCCATTACTTCGAATATCCTTAAAACTCAATAAATTTCTTCTAGATTTACTAGAGTAAAGTGCATCTTCTATAATTAACTTAGTATTATTTGGTAAAATAATACAAGCTCTTCCGGAGCCTTTATGATGTTTGATACACCTGATATAGTATTCACATTATTTTTTACCAATGTTAGTTTGAGAAAATATTTCTTTTCTTGCAGAATGGTGTGCGTGGTTGCACTATCAGTTAGACAAATATCATGTGAGTTCATCTTTTTTAATTCTGTAAAAAAGAATCGAAAGAATAAAGAAATAGAATTTTAAAAGCTGCAAATAATTATGATTATAATAAAAGTTCAAAAATTATTCTCAAGCAAATAATATGTCTCAAAAGATAAGCAACAATGTTTCGTGGCAAAATAAAAATCGAAAGCAACAACGAGAAGTTCAATCAATGTTTTCTAGCACACCACCCTCAATTAAATGTCCAATATCCCCTTTTGGATCGGCAAAGAAATCAGAAACATCCAAGTGGGTTGCATCAACTGGACCGTCATAATTAATGACATTAGTTTCAATTTTCACTTTCCCCTTGATTGATTTTAATAAATATCCACAAGATGCTTTGCTGTACGACAAGTGCGTGACCAATGCTCAATCATGCCACATTTTTTTTACATGCTTCTTCTTTTTTGTAAGGAGAATAATTATTGGATGCTTTGCAATTTTTGTTATTATCAATTTTACTATGTCCGCGTCCACGTCCATAATCACGTCCACGATTGTATCCACGTCCACGTCCATTTTCATGATTGAATGTTGCATTGGCTTTAAACAATGCAGTGGAACCAGTGGGTCGTAGCTCGTGGTTTTTGAGGAGCAACTCATTATTTTGTTCAACAACCAACAAACAAGCTATAAGGTCACGATAATTCTTGAAACCACGCTCTCGGTATTGTTGTTGTAAGAGCATATTAGAAGCATGAATTTAAACAAAGTTTAATGTCATCAGGACATAAATATTATACTTTCTTTATACAAGTATCGTATATAATGACATGTGCTAATTAAAGAGCACATTTTTTTTATATCAACATTCTTCAGGAATATTGAATTGTCACATTAAATAAGAACAGTATGAATATTCTTTCGAAATTTATACTTAGTTGTTCTACTTCAGGAGAAACAACTTGAATTATTATTTTTTTAACTACATATGAAAATAAAACAAGCCGAAGAAAAATAAATAAATTAAAGAAACTAAAAATTGCTTTTTCAAGAGCAATCATAGATCTCATATTATTTTTCGGGAATACATAATAAACAATTAAAATATGTTAAGATGGTTGTGTTTCTTCAGGAATCACAACAAATCATTATTTTAATAATCTTCTAAATTATTAATAATTGTTAGTATTCTTTAGTAATACATAATAAACAATTAAAATATGTTAAGATGGTTGTGTTTCTTCAGGAATCACAACAAATCATTATTTTAATAACTTTTTAGATTATTAATAATTGTTACTATTCTTTAAGAATACATAATAAACAATTAAAATATATTACGATGGTTGTGTTTCTTCAGGAATCACAACAAATTATTGTTTTAATAATCTTCTAGATTATTAGTAATTGTTAGTATTCTCCAGGAATAAATAATAAACAATTAAAATATATTAAGATGGTTGTATTTCTTCAGGAATCAAAACAAATCATTATTTTAATAATCTTCTAGATTATTAATAATTGTTAATTCATGTTTCTTCAGGAAATCATGATTATCATATATGATGATAGTATAAATGAAAATAATATAAATAAACATCATACCAAATATCATTATATGCACATATATTACAGATTTAATCATCAAACTCCATCAATACGAATTATTATCATAATATGGTTGACATAAAAAAAAATATACCAAAAGAAATACCATCATACATTATCGTAAAGAAGAAAGTATTCAATTAATGAATGCTTTGGTCAACAAAAACTATTTTAGTGAAAATCATTATTAATATGATTATTGATCTCCATAATTCAAGCATGATTTTCAAAAGATCTTCATATATCTCCCTATGTAAACATGCTTTAAAAAAAATCCACAGATTGCCACATACATATATGAATTCAACAAACATTCTTACATATATATTATTACATATCCCAACAAATAAGGAAGATATAAACATAACAATTTCTAAATAGATTAATTTAAATAGATCTACATACACAAGCAATCAACGAATAAAAGAAGATTGATAATACCTTGAGAAATAGTCGAACAATTGCTTGGAAAATTGGTAGAACAATATTGCTTGGGAATTAGTGAACAATAGCTCGGGGAAATTGGTAGAACAATCGTGCTGATAACGTGTTGTGAAACTAAGAAAAGAGAGGAGAGAATGATCAAGAGGCAAGTTTATTATGGGGACTAGAGTCCCTTTTTATAGTTACAAGATTAGGGTTTAGGGGTAGGATAGTCATTCATATAATATATAATTAAGGCAATTAATTAATTATAATAATTATCTATTTGATAATATTCTTAATACATTTTACCTAATAATGATTTTGTCTATTTTGTACAAACTAATGGAAAGATGTAATATTTACTTAAATTCCATTCGATTATATATATCACTAACTACGAAACAAAAGTAATTATTATGCTGATCAATGATATTATATTCATTCAGATAAATCAGTTGAATAACAAAAAATAAACTAACTATAATATTTAAACATATTATATGTTTATCTCACCAAATAACTAAATAATCCACGGTTTGTATTAATAAATAATTGTAAAATAAACTTATGTGTTTTATTATATAACAAACTAAGCATTTAATAAATATTTATCAGAGGATTAGTAAGAAATAGATGATCAATTTGTAGTATGATAAGTTGATTAACTTAAATATGAAATACAAGTCATAATCTATATGTTTAGATTAAATAAATATAAATAAAAAATTGATGATATAAGAAAAACATGACTAAGATTGGATATATTAAATTTAGATAGATTCTTAATGCCTATAAACATAGATGAATATAACTATGAGAATGTATAATGTATTGGAAAAATGTCATTAACATTCTAATGCATTGTATAGGTTTTTTCGTGTTTTTTTAATAAACTATAAAAGATATGAATATTACGTCACCACTTATGTTCGACAATTGTTGTTTGTTGCCAATAATTGTAGACTTGATAATTCTCCACATTTATTTATGGATGATTGAAAAATGAATTAATTTATAAAAGAATAAAAAATATTTTAATTTATAGCAGTAGCCATAGTGTATTATATATATGTAAAAAAATTCACTTAAAATAAAAACGATTTCATATGTTCATTACTGGTGTGAATAATTTAAGGAATTTAGTTAAAAACTGGCTTACCATAATAATCTACTATCCTTCCATAATATGTAAGATGGAGGAGTTTGTGTTGATATCTTTTTATGTAAATCAAATCATTAGATGTAGCATGAAATACGGCTGCTACTAAGCGGACATATGAGATTATTATTTATAATTAATTTATATCACGTTATACGGAAACATGCAGAATACTCTAATCAAGGAATTATGTACGTGGGGTAAATTATGATTAATATTATTATTATACAGTATTATTTATTATTGGTCCATATCATGATATATGAAAAGATAGAACATGGGGTAGAATTTATCATGATAACCCATACATTATTAAATAAATTTTATTGATTACCCTATCATATAATTTATCATATTAAATCACATCAATAAAGTTAATTAATGTGACCTAACTTAATAAAAGAAGAGCAATATTGTAGGAAGCTTTGATTGATAAAGATTACGTACTTGCTAGTAAGCACGTAATTGAAGGACAATTGATTGATAAACTGATGCAAAAACTATAGGATAAATTGAAGTAATTAATTGTGCTAAAGATATTCCAAAATCTTATGAGTTTGATATGATTAGATCAATTATAATATTATACTATATAGACTTATCTCATACAATTACTATTGGGTTGTATATAAGGAAAATAGATACAAGAAATATTCAAATATCTTTACATTTAACATAACCTATACAATAACTAAAAAGAATGAAAAATGTTTGAAATTATATAATTCGCTTTAAATATTTAAATAAAGAGATTTGTGTAATTTCATATGTCCATTATGTATGGTTTATTTGTAAAAATCATTTTAAATAAAACTAATTTCATACGTTCATTATTTATGTGAATAATTTAAGTAATTTATTTAATAATTGACTTATCATAACAATTGTAGCATTAATTACGACTGCTACTTGTTTAATTGTGTGTATTCACCAAAGCTACATTATACGACTAAATTGATAGATGTGATTATTACATATTGTTTGTTTATATCATGTTATGGAAACACGAGACATAATTTAATCAAGAAACTTTGTACATGGAGTAAATCATGATTAAATTTATTATTATGTTTTTTATATATGGTTGATTTAAAATGATATGTGGAAACATGAGACATGTTGTACGTGGAGTACAATATATCATATGATAATCCATACACTATTAAGTACAACTTGTTGATTACCGTATCATATATGATACCTTCTTAACCGGCATCATTTAAGTTTATTAATATGACCTAACTTAAAAAAATAATATGTAGGAAGATTTTATTGATAAAGAGTACGTTAAGCACGTAATTGAAGAAAAATTGATTGATAAATTGATGCACATAATATAGGATGTATTTTACCAATATTTTATGGATGAAAGTTATCAAATGTCTTATTTTTGATTAAATTGAGTTTAATCAAAAGACATTATATATAATATATATACACACACACACACACACATATATACTATATATAGTATATATATATATATATACTTATATATATACTATATACGTAGCTATATATACTAGAGAGAGAGAGAGAGAGAGAGAGAGAGAGAGAGAGAGACAAGAGAGAGAGTAAGATATTTGCAATGACATATATTTCAAAAAGGTAATGATGCAATACTTTTAAATTATATGGTGTGTGGTTCCATGTAAAGAAATAAGCAATATGGAATACTTTATATTTGTGAGGTATTGAACTTGAATTATTGTGTAAAAGTCATAATTGATTACCCCTTATTTTTTGATTAATTTTAAATTTAATTGAAAATTTTACCCGTGTGTGTGTGGTATATAGGTATAAGATCATGTGAGAATAGATCCCTATGTGAAAAGTGAGAATAAAATTTTGACCACAAGATCACGTGACTTTAGTGGCTCAGATCTCGTGATATAATTAAAATTGTGCGGTGGTGTACAAAAAAAAATATTTTAGGTACTAAGCATGAGAATTGAGCAGAGCTCCGCGATGACGTCATCTTCCTCACCGTCGTTCCACTCATGCTTCTGGTCATCGACTCTGAGGAAAAAGCCCCTTTCTCCGGCTTCGAACGCCGTCGTCTCCGGCGAGGGCCTCGTCCGGCGGTTAGGCCTATTTGATCTAATTTTAATTGGAATTTAGTTGTTTTGCTTGCTTCGATGGCGGTATCAAGCAGCGGAGACGAGAAGAGGAACGTCTTGCCTCTGAACAAGCCCGAGCTAAAGCCGCCGAAGCTGCCCAGAAAAGGTTACAATCATTTTTTTACTTTTGTACATATATATTTTTATTTCATAATGTCATTCTTCTTCACTCTTTTCATTATTGGTTAATTTTCTCGGATTTTATTGATTAGAAACAATTTAACCTCTCTCGAGATCCTCGAGATAAATAGAATTTTATTTTGAGTCTGATTTAGAGATTAAATTAATCGGATTTTGCTTCTTGTTATTTATTTTGAACAGTGTTCTTGGGAATATTTGTCCTGATTTGTGAGATTTTATTTTTCAATATTACAATAAATAATTCATCCAACAAGCCTGTAACCAAGTTTTATAATCATCTTAATTAGAATGGAAAAAAAAAAGAATAAGGACGATCACAAGTGGAAACATGGTGCAACAGATATGTATAAATAGTTTCTATCTTTCTTTTGATTAAATAATTTATTATTTTGGTTGGCGCATTAAGACTCGTTTACACCGTTGGTATGGGATTCTCCTACTGGTTTGGATGTGCGAAGGTTTGCATCTTATAATATTGAAGAATTTTCAATGTGCACTTGATTAAACATTCAATAGACATTTGCCACTATTTTTGTACTTACTGATTAAATATTCATGAGCCATTTATGGTCTCTAATTCTAATGCACAGTAAATTTTTGACATTTCATGAATTTCATCTAGTCTCACCACCCCACCCCTCCTTTTTTCATCACAACAACTTCATCTTGCTCAACACGAGACAGAGATTTGATGCATTCTAATTACAATACTGCATCAGAAATTGAGAAAAAATAAAATAAATTAATATTCTTTATCAAATGGCCGAATCCGAGAGAACATTAATTGTCAGAAAATCAAATGACTAATCCGATTTAATTGTGTTTGGATTTTGGAGGAGGGCTCATCCCAAGCACGGTTTTTTATTATCATTACTATTATTATTATTGTTGTTGTTAAAATTTGATGTGGATATATTTTATCATTAATTTGTATTTTTACTTTTTATTTTCGAAACCATACCAACGTTGTATCAAGAACACTAGTAACTGAAAGATGAATATAATGCTCCTTTGGTTAAATATTATTGAACTTAACTTCTGGTGTATAATTCTAGCCTATTCACCATTTTAATTTTATGATTTATGTTTGACTGAAATAAATAATTGTTTATGTTTTCACTTTTTACCTCCTTGTGTGTGTTTTGGTGTTTTTTCAAGCTCTGGTTTGAGCTTTGGTTGTTGCTCTGTTTATTAAGATTTTGATTTGTCTCTAATATATTCAACCAAGTAAGTTTTGATCTTTGAGGGACAAGTCTCGTGTTGGGATTTAGGATTTTCACCTTTGGTTTGTTTGTTAGAGTAGGAAAGATGATATGTATATAACTATGGCGCAAATAAATGTATAATAATGTGCAAAATAATGTTCACTAATGTGTAAAATAAATATACAGTTACACTCCTTTATTTTTGCAGAAAGACTCATTTTCGAGTTTCCTAGCAGAACGCGGTATGGCACGCTACACCAAATTAGTTTCAAAATTTGAACCACACTTTTTTTAGATGCAATGCAAATCAAGTGTAGAAGCTGTAGACTAGGGTGTTTTAACCATGAGGCATACGGAGACATATATTGGGGCTTGAGTTAAAGGTAACTAAGTTTGTGGGATTAAGGCAGGAGACACAAATAGCTAAGTTATATTCAAAAGAAGTATTGTCACTCCTTGGCATGGTGATAGATTAACGAGTTGAGAATGTAAACGTGAAAAATGCAAAGAACTATCTTACAATTTACGAGAGAAATAAACTTGAATGGAAATCTGAGTTGAAAAAATGATTTACATGTGATGGATTAGTCTTTTAGTTTTGTCTTTAATTTGGTTATGAAATTTGGAATTATTTTGTGAGTTATGATGTTTAGGTTGAATGTAAAAATGGTATTGTAATTTGAAATATTTTGGAGTTGCTATCAAGTTTTCAACTTGAATAAATGTACTTATTTTGAATCTTATAAATGCCCTCACTGTTTATCGTGCCCTAGTCTACCTTTCGGCTTTTTGGCATGCAATTTTCCTCTGTTTTATATCCCAGCTGGAGATTAACATTGTATAAAAGTTAGATTTACTAATTATTCTACTCTATTTGTTTCTTTGCTTTTCCATGAGAACTCTATTTAGAAATACCTTATTTAGTTGATATATTTGTAGTATTTTCTTCAATTAATATAAGTATTTCTCTTCAATGAGTTTGATCAACATAGACACAATTTATATAATCACGAACAAAATTCATAAATTGTTAAATAACATGAATAAACAAACTCATTTAAAATTGCTTACCAGCATAACTTTTCACGACTGTGCATAAATTATTGCACTATTGTGCATATCTTAATACATTATTGTGCATATCTCATTGCATTATTAAAAATAATGCAAATCACACTTGCATCGGACGACAACCACATTAGACGACAACACGCGTAATTTTTTTTTATCATAACACGTGCAAACACCATTTTGCTATTGCACGGACGTGCACAAGAGAACACATTAATGTGCACAAACTGACAATTTCTTATGCACAAACAAATCACACTTGCATCAGACAACAACACCCGCAGGATTTTATAATCATAACACGTGCAAACACCATTTTGCTACTGCACGGACGTGCATAAGGGAACACATTAATGTGAACAAACTGACACTTACTTGTGCATAAACAAATCACACTTGCATCTGATGACAACCACATAAGACGACAATAAGCGCAGATTTTCTTTAATCATAACACGTGAAAATACTATTTTGATACTGCACGATCGTGCACAAGTGAACACATTAATGTGCACACACCGACACTTAATTGTGCACAAACAAATCATACTTGCATCAGACGACAAAAACATAAGACGACAACACGCGCATAAACTTTTAATCATAATATGCGCAAACACCATTGCTACTGCACGATCGTGCACAACACATACTGACAATTACTTGTGTACAAACCACATCACAATTAGAAAATTAGAGAAAAGAAAATGAAAGCTTATATTTCTGAAGCAGCAACAAATATATTTCATGATCAGTAAATAATTAATCAAATTCCAATGCTCATGCAACACAAGTAAAAAAATGGAGCAACAGTCATGGTTAATTTGTCGCCTCTGCACAGTTCTTCTTCTACATTCCATACTCACTCGCCCATCTTTTTGATATTTTACAAACAACAAATTTCAGGAAAAATAAATAAATAAGGCAAAAAAGAAAAAAAACCAAAGAATCATCATTCAGACTCTATTACACACACTCAACAAACAAAAAAGTAAAAAATTGGAGCAACATCAATGGTCAATCCATCGCCTTTGTCTAGTCTAATCGTTGTGCCCCAATGGTGGAGTTACCAGATCTGGGGATATGAGATTTCCACATAGCTATCAAATTCTTTAAGGCTACATTAGGGATTAGCTGCGTGTGGTCCAGGGCCTGACCTGTCTTCGAGCATGTTGCGTGACCCGATTCGACCCACACGCTTATCGACGGCCTATCGTAAGTCTGCCCTATGGATGCCACCACAGGATCCTGCATCAGGTATAGAGAGATCGGACACCGGAAATCCGCCGGGAGTCTTACCTCTGACTCCGATTTCTGCCGCCTGGTGGCAACCCCAGGCGTGAAGGCGCCGTACAAGATGCACTTTGCGTAGCGTACAAGCCCGATAAGCGCAAGATTTGGGATTAGAAGAGATTTCAGATCTGGGGTCCAAAATCTTTCATGCGTTTCTTGCATTTTAAGTTTTTAATTTGTTTGATTAAATTAGATCCATTAGATTAGATTAGATATAATGACTGGAATTCATTCTGATTTCTCACCCACGGTCCCATTCTCACCAGAACCCAACCCTATATATATATATATGTGTGTGTGTGTGTGTGTGTGTGTGTGTTTGGTTAGTCTACTAATCTTTATCATTATATATATATATATAGGATTAGGTTCAAATGAGAACCATGTCCYTATATGTGAACCTAGGGTCAATTATGGGCCTTAGATCTAATTAAATGGATGGATCAGATTTTTTGTGTATTTCCTTATTTAATTAAAAGCATTAGGATTGTATAATAAAAGCACAGTTGGTATATAATAAAAACACTAGTTCGCATGTTCGCATATAAGGACATTGTTCTCATTTGAACCCGCCCCTATGTATTTATATATATATCACCTCTATATATTAATGCAAAATCCTCATAACCTATGTGTCTGCTTCGCGTGCTTTGTTTGGCAAATAAAAGATTCTGGTGCTTCGGTTGATTAGGTGTCATCCAAGCCTAATATCTACCTATTTTAATATTTTCCTTTTATAGTATCTTGCCGAATTTAATCTTTTCATTTATTATATTTTGACTAACTTAATATTTTTTTTATTATATTTTGCTTAATTCAATATTTTCCTTGTATTCTCCTAATAAAAATATAAATAAGTCATATATAATTAGTAAAAAAATATAAATTAATTATTTTAATTAAAAGATAAATTACATAAGATATAGTTTCAAATAAAAAAAAATGTTATTATGAAAATTGTTAAATAAGCAGTATCATAATAAAAGTTAATATAATTTTAATTTTTGAATTTTAAATATTCAACATAGGCAAATTAAGATTTATTATAAATAATATAATTATGTAACTAAATATTAGTAATGAATTCAATCGAAAATAAAAATATAAAGTTGTATAATAATAATAATAAAAATAATAAAAGTAATAATAATAATAATTATAATAATAATGATGATGATGATGATGATGATGGTGATGATTATAATTAACTAATATTGATTAGACATGGTACAATGCGACACGGGTTGAGAGTATTATATCTGTTTGATTTTTCAAAGTATGTAACTAATATTTTTAACGAATTTAATTTAAACATTAAAATATAAAACAACGTAATAATAATTAATAAATAGAGAGCTAGCACGGGTTTAAAATGTGACTACTTTTGAATTTTAATAAGTATGTAAATAAAACTATTAACTAATTGAATCTAAATATTTAAATATAAGATTATTTAATAATTATACTAATTGACAAATAAACTAGACATGTACACGTCACGGGTTGAGAATACTATCATTTAAAATTTTTATTTTCATAAAACTTTGTAAGTATCAAAAATAATTTTTATATTTACTTTTTATAAATCCCGTGTAATGCACGGGTATTAAACTAGTATATATATTGTAGTATATACACATCATCATGCCTATAAGTTTACATAATGAAAATGAATATGCATATTTCTATATTAACCTTTATTAATTACCTTGATTTATATTAAATAATATACAATATAATATTAAATAATATACATAATATACAATATAATAAATTATTGGAAATTTATAATCATGATGAAATACTTTTTTTTAAATTAGAGTAAAAAAAAAAAAAAGAGATAACACAAATTATCACCTTTGCGTTTGTATGAATACTTCAGAGTATTCACGACATCCATACCCGGGTATCAAAAATATGTTATATATATATATATATAAAACTTGAAGGATATATATATATATCAAAAAAGAGAAACTTAGAATTGAAAATACTTATACATAATAATTTACGACTATTACTATAGGAGATCTATTCAGTATTTGAATCTCAACTATTGCTCTTGGATAGTCGGCACCTGGGAATTAAAAATAAATTATAAATTCAATGGGAAAAGAAAAGAATTTGAGGTGAAAATATGATATAAAATAAACTACAATAATAGATCTTGGAGAATAAATTACAATTCAGAATAATATATATGGAAAATCCCTGGAGATCTATTCGATCTCCGAATCTCAACTATTTACTTGGATAAATTAAACCTAAGAAATACACACACACACATACAAAAAAATTCAATGGGAAAACAAAAGATTGTGAGGTGAAAATACCGTATAATAATCATAAGAAGATAGTTCTTGGAGATCTACAGATCTTTAAATTTCAACTGTGGACGATAGCTCTTGGAGATCTACATATCTTTAAATGTAGTTTGCGCAAGACGTAGTGAGGCCAGTGAATTAAAAAAAAATGGAAAAGAAAGAGGGAGGTAAGAGAGTTATGTAGACTTTATGTGGGGAAAAAAAAAGAAATAAAAAATTACTAACAGAAAATGGGCGTGATAAGTCACTATTTTCCCAAGATTTTTCTCACATTTTCTTAGGAATTTTTTCTTTCTCCTACCCAACTCCCTCTTTATATATATATGGGCAACACTCTTGTCTGGCCGAACTAACGAATCATCCGTTAGGCCAAAATCTCATACAGCTACATTATAGTACAAAAACTAATACGTTATAATAAAAAGTCAATACATCATAATACTAATACAAAAACCAATACATCATAACATGGGTCAGATATTTATGAAAAACCAATACTTTTTAGTTATAAAAACCAATACATCGTAGTTCAAAAACCAATACATTAGAGTATCGGGTCTGATGGTCTAACGGGTCATGACCCGTCTCAATCTGGCCTAACGCGAGTCTTTGCCTATATATAATATATATATTATATCTAA
>BMAC01001241.1:155410-192270 GCA_014905375.1 Phtheirospermum japonicum
CCCTCCCAGTAGGCTCGACGTCCCTTTAGCTATGGGATTCAAACCCAGGGTACGTCATATTCCGGAATATACCCAATCTACGACCCAAATCCTGCCGTCGTCTCCGACCCGACCAGGAACAATGGGAATAGGTACCACGAGTAGTCGAGCAATAACCACAGGCAACCTGCTCGGTTAATTGCCCAAGTTACTCGTGCCTGACAGACACGGACAGTTAATAGCATATATCCACAATTAAACCAATTTAACAAAGTTGTCGAAAATCAAGATTTATTTGACGTTTGAAATTTTTTCTCCGTCATTACGCGCTGCGTTTTTAAAACAGTCATAACTTTCTTAATATATTAGTTAAAAATATGATTTTTATGACGAAAGAAAGCTAACACAATAATCTACAACTTTCATGAAAACACTGAAAACCAACAAATAGATTACGAGGGTGAAAACAGTGTAACCTAAGACAAACATCTAAAACTTTCATGAAGACACTTAACACAAAAAGACAGTTTAAGTTGGTCAAAACAGCTTATCAACAAGCTGTCCGAAACCTGACAGCAACCAAGTTACTCGACAACAAATATCAACTAATCAACGGGGTCAAATACGAATCCTATAAATCATTTCATCACCAAAACCTCTATAAATCAGTTCATATAAGACGACATAAGTCTCTTAATATCCACCATAATTCCATCAATGCATGCAACAAAATATAACCACCTAGAAATTTCATCGAACACATAATAAACGTATTAAAACTACGAACGTTATATGCACTAACATGAATATGCCTAAATGAAAAGAATCTCAAACCTCCAGTTTTAAAAGTTTTACTCACTTATTTAATTAGATGATTGAGCTATCGGCGGATTAGCGGGGTTGTCGTGCGCAAGTCCTACACATGTCGGAAACTTGATTAAAACTCCGACCAACTCTAACAAATACCGAAACGCATTAACGAACCATAAACTATAATCCGTAAATAACATATAATTATAAAATATATAATTTATATTAAAAATTCAGCTCCTTATTAAGAATTCAGCCCCGTTTTCAGTCCCGTTTATGCCTCGACCACTTAGTGGTTGTCCTCGGCTCAAGTTTTCCGGTAACTACGAAGCTCGGAGCCGGTTTTTCAAGAATAGCTTTTAAAAAAAATTCAAAGAACCCTAGGTTAGGGTTTAGACCATAAAATTCACCAACTAATGCCCCAAGCCCCAACCTCAKCCCTCTTGGCTATCCTCGGAGGTGGCTTGAACGGCTTGCGACCGTCGGTGAACTTCAATCATTTAAAAGTAAAATAAAATACATATGTATATATATTTTTCATAAGAAAAATAGGTTAATAATACACATGCAATAGTATAAAAGAAAAGAGGGAAAAAAAATAAAAAAAAATAATTTTTGGCCGGAAAATTCCTTTTCCGGCGACCGACACGGCGGCGGCCGGTGGTCCGGCGGTGGTGACCAGAGGTCAGGCGGCGGAGACCGGTGTCTGAAAAAAAAGAAAAGAAGAAAAAGAACAGAAGACTAACTAAAGCTCCCGAAAGAAGTTTTAAAAGATGGGGAGAAGCTTACCAAATGATTTTAATGTTAAATTTTGTGAACAAAAATTCTATTTATACTAAGAAGTAAAGGGGCTGGGCTTAGAGGCAAGTTGGGCTAAAAAATTTAAATCAAATGGGCTAAAACAATTAAATTGAATTGGTTAATGCTCCATGGCTTGGTCCAATAAGAAAGATTAATAATAATAAATAAATAACCCAAGTAACCTATAAATATATATATATAACACCTAAAATTATTTATATCTCCTAATTGATATAATAAAATTAATATAAATCACATATATAGCAATTAAATATATTATTAAATTATATCCATTATATACTAAAATCCAATTTACCTTAATAAACTTGTTATATTAGTACGGGGTCTTACATGGGTAGCTCAAGAGATATCGCGATCGGACCCGTGGCCGTGGTGTCTCTCTTGCTTGGGAGCATGCTTTGAAATGAGATCGATCCCAAACACGAACATAATTATGAACGCCTCGCCTTCACCGCTACATTCTTCGCCGGGGTTACTCAGTTAGCACTTGGTTTCTTCAGGTTAATTATTCGTTCGGAGGATTATAATAACGTTTGATCCAATTTTTTGTYCGGAAGATTATAATATCTTTCAAAATTACAGATAGCCCCTTAAGATGTTACAAATAAATATCTAGGGGKTATTTATAATATTTTAGCACATCATTGGTTGTTGTTGTTATTCTTTGGTAATTCATCCCTTTGATTATTGTTCTAGTAAACTTATCATTTTCTATTTGTTATAAATTTTTATTTCAGGTTGGGTTTCTTGATTGACTTTCTCTCACATGCTRCAATTGTGGGATTTATGGCAGGAGCAGCCATTACCATCAGCCTTCAACAGCTAAAAGGCTTGCTTGGTATAAAGACTTCAGCTTTCACCAAGAAAACCGATATAGTCTCTGTTATGCGTTCAGTTTGGACTATCGTTCATCACGGGGTAAGATAAAGATAAGACCAATCAACCATTTTATGACATATAGTTACAAGAACTACCCCTGGAATTTCACCTCATAACTGAAAAAAGTAAAACAACCCAACCATTTTTCAGAATTGATATTAAATCTATTATGCAAATTGCACCCATGGAGGGGGTAAGTTAGTAAAACAAATATTTGTAATTTTAAAAAAGCTAAATTTAAATTTTATATTTTGTGTTTACCGTGGAACTGGGAGACAATTGTAATAGGTGTCATATTCTTGGCTTTCCTGCTCTTTGCCAAGTACATTGTAAGAAGCCTAGACTAATTGCGTGCTTTTGATTTGCTTACACAAGTCTTTTTTTGAATGAAAAACAACAATTAACGTTTAGTTTCGCTCTGATTATGTTGGATCAGGGTAAAAAGAACAGGAAACTATTTTGGGTTCCTGGAATAGCTCCACTCATTATAGTTATCCTTTCAACCTTGTTTGTTTTCATCACCCATGCTGAAAAGAAGGGAGTTCAAATCGTAAGCTGTCCAGTTTATATTTTTGTTAAACTAGGTGAATGAGACATAACATAAGATTTATTTATTTATTTTCTTGAAACTGGGATTGAAGGTGAACCATATTGAAAGAGGCATCAACCCTCCATCTTTGCATGAAATCCATTTCACCGGCAGCTATCTTGTCACGGGTTTCAGAATCGGCGCTGTGGCCGGGTTGGTTGGCCGATATTTCTGATTTTTTCTTCAGCATATGATGGTGCATTATGTTTAATGCTGTTCAAGTTGTTGGATACCTCATCACCAAGGAGGCGATCAATTACAAAAGGATATTATGGGAAGCCATGAATCGAATTTA
Source organism: Phtheirospermum japonicum (assembly GCA_014905375.1). Taxonomy (NCBI): domain Eukaryota; kingdom Viridiplantae; phylum Streptophyta; class Magnoliopsida; order Lamiales; family Orobanchaceae; genus Phtheirospermum; species Phtheirospermum japonicum. The sequence continues at coordinate 158,785 of BMAC01001241.1, forward strand.
TACAGAAGTTAGTTTTCTTTCTTCTCTCTCTCTCTCTCTCTCTTCTCTCTGTGTGTGTGTGTGTGTGTGTGTGTGTGTTCTAGTCTCGTTTGACTGTGAACAATTTTCTTGTGGCTTCTTAAACATATAATTCTATGCATTTACTAAGTAATTTGACCTGTCAATAATATATGTAGTTGAAAGAGYTAATTTAACCATGGTATTCTAAATTTTAAAGTTTGTGCTCCAAGCAAGTATAAAAATCAGTTATAAGTGAAAATAATGAAACTAAACTGGATTAGTTTTTGTGTTGGTATATTATCACTACTGAGTATCTCGGTGTTATGTTCATATGCATATTCTCCACTATTTGTTTTATTTTATCCCGTTATCCTATTCTGTAGCCTTGTTTTTCTATATATACAGTGTATTGTGTGCTTATTAATTATGGTTTGATATTTTACTAATTTTTTTAAAATGAACCCATCAAGAGGTTGGTTGATTTCAACGTGTTTCGTAAGAAGCTGTTGGGCCTAACTTCAGTTACCAAGAATTATTTCGAGAATTTGGTGAGAGCACTGGAGAATAATCTTTCTGAGATTGTTGATAGGAAGTATAAAGAAGAAGCCTTCACTGCAGAAGAAAAGGCGTACATTGCAGAGGACTTCTATTTCAACTTCAGACAATAAATAGTTTCCTATTTATTTGTTAAGACAGTTGTTTGGAGTTCTTTATCTTATATATTTTATGAATGTGTATCCTATTGACACTTAATCGTTTTAATAGAAAATATGGTTTGTTTTTACTGAGAGTATTAGATTTTTATAATTGTATTTGTATTCATTTTTTTTAATTTTTTTACTACTTTCTAGAAGGTATTTTCAAGAACCGCCGTAAACTGTCTGTTCTAGAAAATAACTTTCTAGAAGGTATTTTCATAAACCGCTGTAAATAGGTATTGTTCTACGGCGGTTTTTAGAAACCGCCGTTAATTTGATATTTTCGACGTCGGTTCTATAAAACCGCCGTTGAAACTGTATATACTAAGGCGGTTTCTAAACCGCCGTTATAATAGACTCAGAACCGCCCGTAAATTCTAACTTTTTAAGGCGGTTTTTAAAACCGCCGTAAATATTTACGGCGGTGGATACTAAGGCGGTTTTAAAACCGCCTTAAAATCAAAAAAAAAAAAAAAACGCCTTAAAAAGTGATTTCTGTAGTAGTGTTAGTTCACTGGGGATCCATATCAGCCCACCACGGCCCAAGATCTTGCTAACCACATAGCTCAGCTCTCAATACCGAGCTATAATAATTTCATTTACCTCATAAGAGCTTGTCACTCCCATATAAGAGCTCGCTCTCCTATAAAAGAGCTCACCTCTCCTAAAGAAGAGGTCGCCTTACATACCTAAAAACCCCCATGCATACCGACCTAAATATTGGAGGCTTTTGTTAACATTTGGTGTTGATTAATTTTAAATTTTATTTTAAATTTCAGTTTGGGATATGAAATGCATGGTATTGTGATGTTTATAGGTTGATATATGAATTAAACTCAAATTGTTTGATAAAAATGGTTGGGTTAGAAACTAGATAAACATTTATTTTTTTTAATGCTTTTGGAATTTATATGGGTTTAGTCAAAATCAATGTTAATTCTCATGATGTCGATTCTTAAAAAACTGATGTTAATGCTCAATATTATTGGCGACCCTTACTACCAACAGTCCCACCCACCCAACATTATTTGTGGCAGTTCGAAGCAAAAAACTACCACCCGCCCACTTTTATTGGTGACGCTTCAAAATTAATAAGCCCACCCGTATTTATTATAAGTGTCACTTCAAACCTAACAAGCGTCATCTGAATATCTTTTAAGTGGCGATTCGAATCGCTACCCATATGATTTGGGCTTTAAGTGTCATCAGGATTAGTGATACTCTAAGCGCTACTTATAAGCATCCAGAAGCGCCACTAACCATCTTTTTTGCACTAGTGGATTTCCATCTCACATAATCTTGCGGTATATGCAAAGATATCTCATCCTCTTCCATACGCAAATTCTCAAATCTAGTCATGATCATACTAATTCAATTTTGCTTTGATTAATCTCTCTAAAAGCGTACATCATTTGTGATCAATCTCTCAACTTTATAAGCGTCCACCTTTCTTGTATAAAAGACTTAGAAAATAAGGGAAAAAAGACATATACAAAATAAAACAACTAAATATCATTAGTAAGTAAATAAGACCAAATTTGCAGAGTCCTAATAATATTTACTAGCCTTAAATTTTAAATATACTCTAAGAAAAGAAATATACACAATATATTGTAGATTAATATTAATATAAGGAAATAAGATAAAATCCTAGACTTCTCTCTCTCTCTCTCTATATATATATATATCTAGAAATTCAAAATATTAGGCCTATAAATAGAAATCAGAGTAATTTTCTCTCATGTGTTTAAGAATATTTTTAAGGATGATAATACTACATATACGTAAAAAAAATTATCATAGTTAAATAAGTATTTATAATATTTAATATGTGGACGATATAATGTTCATTATATATATATATTAAATATATTATATATAAAAAATAAATATAAATTTTATGTATTTAATTTCTATCATTATATATATGCTTCGAAGAATGTGTTAAAATATTTCTCTTTAATTAGTTAACATAGATGTGGTTTGGTTTGTATAATTATTAATTTACTTTCACCCAAGATTTAACCTATCCATTTGTGTTGAAGAGATTCGTGAGCAGATAGAAAGATTGATAACTATAACGAAGGTGATTGAAGAGTGAAGAAGGATGAAGAGGCTGCCAGACTATTTTAAGTAGTGTGCAGTGATATAATATGATGCATATTACAATATAATAAATTATTTAAATTGATATACTGGTTGTTTGATTTTTAAAATCATATATTTTAAGTCTTTATTATAGAGTATTCTATGTGGATTGTGTAAATTGTTTTTTCCGTTACTTTATTTTATTATGTTGCAATGTGGGTCGAGAGCTTAAAGGGTTGTACTCCTTAGAGATATATTTGCAATACTTTTAAAGTTTGATTTTAATGAAAACCATTTAAAGGAAACCTTTGGGAATGGTGTAGAACAAATTGGTAACAAAAGGGATGTTGATTATGAGAAAAGGTCGCAACAAAGAGAAATTTAATCTTTTATACATCTTATATTATATCAAATATTTTTTTTGTTGTTGTATTAATAATTCACTTTATGAAGTTAATAATTTTTTTGATAGATTTTATGTTTTTATGTCTTTCTTTGATATGCTCGCATAAAACACGGGTATTCAAACTAGAATGTAAAAAAAGAGAATTACCTAATCTAAAACTAAATAATACAAATAATATTTACCAAACATAAAAATATTAATTTTTTTAAAACAATTAAATTTTAGCAAAAAAAACTAAAATATTAAATAAAACAAATAAATCAATAATTATTAAATTACAGAGTAGGTCTTGGGTGAGACTGGTCTCATAGAATGAGATCACATTTTACCATTTTGTTGAATTGACATGGACCCAGACCTAGACCCAAACCCCAAGCCCACACCCGGACTCAGCAAAAAATCGGACCCCCCAATTCCCCAGCCCAACCCCGTTATCTACATTTTCTCCATTACTGCTTCTTGAAAACGAAAAACATGAATTTTCTCCAAATTCAACGCCAAAACCTGCAAATTTCTGCAGCAAATTCATCAAGAAAACAGGCAATTTGAACGGCAAACATGCAAATTATTTGCAACTTGAAGACACATTAAAGCGATTTTAGGATGAACCCTCAAGTACAAAAATACAAGATCGAAGCATAACTTAGAGTCTAAAACCACAAAAAATCGAAGTAAGATTAGGGATCAGGAATCCAGTTTCTGCATCTCTGGCTCGAATCGATGATTCAGGTAAATAAAACGCCTTTCAATTTAGGCATCGAGAAATTTGGGGAAAACTTGATTCGATATATATTTTCTCTCTTAATTTTAGTTTTTGCTGATGCATATGGAGGACATTTATATACTGCAAAAATTATGGAAAATAGTTCAATATTTGAACATATGGAGGAAGTTCATATTATTGAAGAAGATACAGACACAAGTATTACCGCACTTTCTGTTTTTTTAATACTTTTAGTACTGTTTGTGATACTTTTGATACTATTTCTGATACTTTGTAATGATGTTTTGGATGAAGGATGTCATGGTGCTGATTGTATTATATCAATTAGAGAAGAAGATATGGACCAAGGTATTATTGCACTTTCTAATTGTTTAATACTTTTAGTAGCGTTTGTAATACTTTAAGTATCGTTTGTGATACTTTTCATACTATTTGTGATACTTTATAAATGTTGTTTTGGTTGAAGGTATTACTGCAATTTTTAGTTGTGTAATACTTTTAGTACCGTTTGTGATACATTTCATACTATTTGTGATACTTTATAAATGTTGTTTTGGATGAAGTTATTACTGCAATTTCTAATTGTTTTAATACTTTTAGTACATCTTGTAATACTTTTATTACTGTCTTTGATACTTTTCATAGTATTTGTAATACTTTTTAATGCTTTGCAAATGATTCGATGGACAGAAGAGGATATTTAATAGGGATAAGAAGAAAAATAATAGAGGAACTTTATGATTTGTACTGTGATCACGCTCGTGCAGTGGGATTTAACGTGCGCAAGTCAACGGACAAAAAGAATACCGATGGACAATTGAGAGAAAAATATTTTGTTTGTTCTTGCGCTGGGAAAAATGTAACAAAAAGAGTACCGATGGACAATGGAGATAAAAATATTTTGTTTGTTCCTGCGCCGGGAAATATGTAATACAATGATCACCTTTTCTGAAACTTTAAGATAACTTTCTAATACATTTTTTAGTGTTTCAAAAACACTGTTAGAATTTAATATATGTACCACAATGATACTACTTTTGTAATATAATAGGTATGTTCTGTGAAAGTTTTAATATATTTTCTGATACTATGAATACATTTTGTGATACTTGATCAGATATAGTAAAAATTCATACTAATTTTGTGATACAATGTTCTGTGATACTTTTGAAATCTTTTCTGATACTTTTAATACATTTTGCAATACTTGATCAGATATTATAAAAATCATATTTTGATAGAAAAATAAGTGTGTTCTGTGATACTTTTATTATATTTTCTGATACTTTTAATACTTTTTGCGATACTTGATCAGATAATGTAAAAATCATATTACTTTTGTAATAATAAAATAAGTGTGTTATGTGATACTTTTAATATCTTTTCTGATACTTTTAATATATTTTGCGATACTTGATCAGATATTATAAGAATCATACTAATTCTCTAATAGAAAAATAAGTGTGATTCTAAAAAATCATCCAACTATGATATTGTAAAAAAATGAACAATAAAAATATTTCAAAACAAACAAAAAACACATTCAAAAAACTAGATCATACATATTCATCTAATTTTTTTTTAACTAAAACACATGTAATATCCAAAAAAATTCGCCAACCAACGTATCCATTCATCAAAAATAATCTGCTAACTACTCAAAAAATCCAAAAAAAACCCACCTGCCTCCAAAACACACTTATCAATATAAAAAAACTTCCCAAATTAGATCAATCTAAAAAGCAACTGCTTCCTAGCGACAACATAGCCAAAATATAAATAAAAAAAAAAATCCACCTGCCTCCTAAAACACATATTCTTCTAAAAAACTTCACTAAACAGACATCAATCTAAAACCACCTACCCCTCATCACCTGCCCTCACAACCTTCTGAACAGTTTTTTCCTTCATCTTTTCTTTAGATTTCTCCACAACAAAATCAATATTTTTGCGTGCTTCTACCAGCACCTCATCGACTGACCCCTGACCCTTCTCCACAGCCTTCCGGAACATTCTTCATAATAACAATCTTTTTCAACTTCCCTTTACATTTATCTACACATGAATCCTCGTCTCCTGAACCCCGACCCTTCTCAACGATATTTTCCACAACATTCTTTAAAATCACAATCTTCTTTACCTTCGGTTTATCTTTCTCTACAACAACATCAGTGTCACCTGACACCAACACGTTCTTTTCCCCTGGAATCTCTTTCACCTTCCCTTTATCTTTATGTAAAATAGAATCAATGTTCTTATTTTCTTCAACCATATTCGTCCCCATCACCTTCTCCAAAACTCTTGTCAACAAAATCACTATCTGAAACCGCGACATCTACTCTCGTATCTCCAGCAACATGTCTTTCTGCTTTCAATCGTTCAACATTGAACTTTAACAGGTCCTCACGAACTGATGAAAGTCCGGTTGTCTTATGCACGTCAATAGACATTTTCTTCAGTTTTGGTGGATATGACGATCTCTTTGCTCTCTGTTTCTTCATTAACTAATAGTAAAACAAAGAAACACAAAAAAAATATATCAAAAATATAAGACATAAAATTATAACACCACATGTAATACTTTAAATGTATTTTATAATACATAATGTCAAACAGAAAAAGTTCAAAATACCAAACAAAAATATAATACTTTAAGCTTATTATTTGATACTTTTGATGTGTTCTGTGATCATTTAACATGTTCCATAATACTTTTAACATGTTTTGTGACACTTTCAAAAAAACACCTAAACCTAGTTCAAAACTCATAAAACACACATTATAGATGAGTAATATAACACAAAACAAAAGTCAAACGAAAAGAAAATGACACAGTAGAAAACCTAAATCATATATACTAAATACAGAAAATGAGTATGTGTAGTGTTCTGTGTTTCTATTAACACATTCCATGATACTTTTAACATGTTTTGTGATACTAAAAGAAAGAAATACTAAATCATATATACAAATTATAGAAAATAAGTATGTGTAGTGTTCTGTGATACTATCAACATGTTGGTTGATACTTTTAACATGTTTTGTGATACTTTGGAAAAATAAACTAAACCTAGTTTCAAAACTCATAAAACAGAAATAATAGATGAGTGAAAATAACACGAAATAAAAATCAATCGTACAGAAAATCAATCAAACAGAAAAAAGTAAAAAAAAAACAAAATCTAAACCTAGTTTCAGAAATCTAAAACACAAATATTTGATGAGTAAAAAATAACAAAAAATAAAAATCAATCGAACAGATATAAGTAAAAAAAAACCTAAATCATATATAAAAAATTCTGAAAATGAGTTAGTGTATGTATTCAAGGATTGAAACACGGTAAATCTACATAAAAAATGAAAGAAATCTAGAAAATTACCTTTAATATTCAAAGCACTAAAAATGACAATGAAAATAGTGCAGATTTAAGCTTCGAAATTCGCAGGCTATCAGTTTAATTTTTGTTCTCGAACTTCCTTCAACGTTAGATTTGGCAAAGTTTGATATCGAAACTGAGAAATTGAAATTCGAAAGAATTGGTTTTAAGGATTTGAAAAAAAAAACTATGAAAGATTTTCGCAAGAAACTTCGAAGGATTTGCTGCGGATTCGAAGGAATCCCGTTTTCGTTGGAATGTTGCGGATCTGAATGGATAAGGGGTGGGAAATGTTTGGGTGGGTGATTTAATTCTGGGTTCGGTTTGATCTAAATGGATACGGGTGGGCATAGGTCAACTAGATCCAGATATAAAATGGTAATATGTGGTCTCATATGATGAGACCGGTCTCACCCAAGTATTTGCCTAAATTACATATTTAAAAAATATGTGACTCAACAACTTGAACTACAAGACTCACGATAATCTTCATCTCTCATTAATATTGTCTCACTATAATCAATTCTTTGTTTAGTGAATGAGTGTCCACGCCTCATCCGATTAATTCTAAGAGTTAATGATTTTCTTCCTAGTCCACCCACTAAGGGCTTGTTTGGTTAGAGTGATAGGACGGGATTGCGGTGGATATCCGTCCTAATCCTTCGTTTGATTTCCAATATAAAGGCCTTTGAAAAAACACATGGCCCGTGATAAAGTCCTCCACTTGTGTGATAAGTAATCTCGGGGGTGGGGGTGGGATTTAACTATCCCAGCTAATCCCTAGTGGGTAAATACATATTTAACCCTCAATAGTAGTTCTATTGGACCAAAATACCCCTAATGGCTGGTGTAATTACGGCGGGTGGAAACAACTACATATCTCAAGCCAAAACATCACGCAGAACCCTAGTTTTCCCCCTTTTGAATTTCGTGCATCTGAGTGCAGAAAGTCTTGTTGCTCAGGCATCGACGGAGGCAATCGATAGTGAATGCCCAATTTAACCAGGTAAGCAACCCCGCCTATAAATACTGTGAACCGTTTAAAATTGTTGCGTTCTGTAGAAATTGAAATGTTTGCCCATTTAATCAGAAGTGTGCTTTTATTTTTTTGTTGCTTAGAAGTGTGTGCGTATGTCTCTATATATCTCGCGCAGCTGAGATATAGTTCCGGAATGTGCAAGCGTATTTTATGTATGGGTCCACATATACACCAGTCTGCGTGTATGTCTCTACATTGAGTCCCCGGGTTGATGTGTACTGTTCAATCTGGGAATTCCTTTTTTTTTCTCCTTTAATTCTGCACTTTGATAGCGTGCTCATTTTTTTTTGTTTGGTGGAAAGATATAACATTGCAAATTCCCAATTTCGGTGACACTAATTGACTGTTGTCTTCTCTTTTAAGTTGTGCATCCTAGGATGGACATCGAATAAGAGGATGTGATCGTTGAGGAAGTAGTACATTTGATTAATTTTATTTTTATTTTAATAAATTTGTACTTGAGTTTTGTTACTCCACAACGACACCGTCGTTGATGCATTCGTGGGAGGGTTCATTATAGGATGACTGACAGGCTACCCGGATAAATAAGCGTTATGTGTCGGCTTATCGACGTAAACGAAACGACGTGCATAGACAACCTATGGATGGATAGAAATGATTTTGGTAGGCTGTGTGTTTTACATGAAAATGTCGGTGGTTTAATCTGTAGTCAGAAATGTGCAGATTAGTGAACAAGTTGTGATTTTCTTATCGGTGTTAGCACATCATAAGAAAAACTGTGTCATGAAATTTAATTTTTTGCTATCTGGACACACTATTAGCATTATTTCAAATGCGTCCTCGACGCGGTCCTTAGATTGCATACTGTCTTAGCAGCTGAACTTATGCCGGTAGACGAGTCGTGCACAAACGAAACATGGAGGTGGTTTAGGTAACACTTACCTCCCAATACATAATTAAATGCCTATATGATTACTTTTATTTGGTGTCCTTAGTTTAATTTAGTAGATGCACGTCGGGAAATGATTTCAGAATGGTTTACTTTATCGTAGAGTTGCTTAGGAGCCTTTGATGGAACCTATATTTCGGTACGCATCCCATTGACCAAGCAGCCGCGTTACAGAACTCAGAAAAGGAGGAGTAACCGTAAACGTACTTGGCGTATGTGATCGGGATATGAAGTTTATTTACGTACTAAGTGGCTGGGAGGGGTCGGCGGCGGACGATCGAGTCTTGCGTGATGCAATTTGTAGGCCAAATGGGCTTAGGGTCCCTTCCGGTATGACTTAGCATTTGATGAACTTCAATTAATTTAGGGTGTATGTAATTCACTAATCAATGGTTTTGTAGGTAATAGTATCTCTGTGATTGTGGGTACGCCAATGGTCTAGGTTTTCTGGCCCCGTATCAAGGGGTTAGATATCATTTGGAAGAGTGATCAAACAATTCTTCAGGTTCGCAAGATTATAAAGAGTTATTCAACTTAAGGCACGCGAGAGCAAGAAATGTGATCGAACGTTCTTTCGGTTTGTTGAAGCAAAGATGGGCGATTCTACAAAGCAGTGCATTCTACCCTATTCAAATGCAGAATCGAATTATCATGGCTTGTTGTCTCCTACAAAATTATATTCGTTCGGAAATAGAAATAGACCCGTTGGAGGCGGAGGAAATCGATGAAGCAGAGGAATTGGTACAAGAGCAGCAGATCGACTTTGTTGATCAAGTTCAACCCACCGAAGAGTGGAGGGATGTTTTGGATGTGAACATGTATAATGAGTGGAGAGGCATATGAGTGTAGTTAACCTACAAAACTGTGTAGTTCTTATCGTTGCTGATTGTTTTCCTTTTATGATTGTCAATTTTCTCTTACTTTGTTACGCATGGATGGTAATTTGATGGATGTTTTGAACGGTGTACCTAATTATTTGTATGTTATGACTATCTACCCCAATCGATTGGCCCAATATTAATCTTAAATATTTGTGCATTCCTATTGAGAGCCTATTTAAATAGTCGGTTATGGCACCTATGCCTTGCTCACAATAGGGAGAAAATTGTACCTTATTTCTGTTTTGTGGATAGCTCCTACATAATTCAATACGTATAAATAACCATGTTCCAACTACTTGTGTAGGTGTTTATGGATTCATTCGCTAGCGTGGGGAAGTCCACTCCCGCAAGAGCCACAAGACGTGTTTTGACCCAGGACGAGGAGAAAGCGTTTGCAAATGAGTTGAAGGATCTGGTGGTGCTTGGCTGGAAGTTCGAAAATAGATTTAGGAGCGGATACACTCATATACTCGAGCAACACATAGCTCGAGCATTAATGGGCACGGACATTAGAGCGGAGCCTCACATTAGCTCGAAGATTCATGTGTGGAAGAAGCACTATGGTTCGTTGATGATGATGCTCAGTCGTTCGGGTTTCTCTTGGAATGAAAATAGTAACACCGTGGGGGTGAAAGATGATGCACACTGGAATCAATGCGTTAAGGTCCGGTTTTTCTTACTTGAGTATTACAACAATTGTTGGGATTCTTGGTTGATTCATCTAAGACCTGAAGTAGTTTCATTCCTAATTTTTAAAACACTAAACAGTCCATCCGGTCAGTTCTCTGTGTTCTCATGTGTAGCGCTGAATTTAGATATTATCAAATCTGAAATCTTGAACCATAATGTGTGTTGTCATGTAAATAAATCCGATTTTACACAATATAAACATAGAGTTTGGCAGCCTATGATTTAAAAGGACCACCAAGTACATATATGTATATATCTATAAATTTATAGATCAGTCTGTAGTAATTATAAAAAAATATATATGCAATCAAAATATCAAATTATATATCATTATTTAATTTTCGTACATTATATATATATATATATATATATATGTATATGTATATGTATATGTATATGTGTGTGTATGAGTGTATGTGTGTGTGTGTGTGTGTGTAAATATGTATATATCATTGTATGTTTGTATAAATGATAAATGTAGCTGTAGATATGTATACCATTTGATGAATGATTATTCCGAGTGTAGATTAAGTCCATTTTGGGTACAATCATACATATATATTTGTACATATATTCTTTTGATGTGTGTATAACTATTAGACATATATACATACCTATCTGTTTATAAATATATATTTGTGGGTAGAGTGTACGTATATATATACAAAACCCGATGTTGTGACGTGGTTTTTATGTTGTTATAGGACGTATCTCTGAATTCATAATTGCGTATACGGTTTCACAGGAGGACGTAAACGCCAAAAATATACGATTCAAATCATGGTCGTTGTACATCGATTGGTGTGCTATTTTTGGGAAGGATCGAGCGACCGGTGAGAACGCGCAAGCATTTGCGGACGCAGCGAATGACCTTCCCCCTCACCCGGGGCAGATGAATGTGAACGAAAACGATGGACTGGTGGCACCCGATCATGGTAGTCCAACGGCCGAGTGCGAGAACAGCAGTCGTAGGCCTTGCGAGAGCAGATCTTCTGCCCGAAAAGGAAAACGCAAGGTAACAATGGATCAGGATCCATTGCAAGAGCGTATATATCGCCTGATAGAAAGTTTCTGCAAGAAAACTGATAGTCGTCTCGGGGATCTAGCACAGCGTATTGGATATCAGCAAGATGTCAAAAAACAGCGTAAATCGGTATTCGATGCGCTTAGTACGATGAGCTTCCTCACCGTTGAACAAAAACTAGCCGTTTCGAAGAAACTTTGCAGTAGCGGCGAGGACGCAGATCTCTTCTTCAGCCTCGACGAGGACAACAAGGCGGTCATAGTTAAGATGCTGCTAGAAGGATGACTTTAGTTTGTCCACCGTCTCATCCCTTTTTCAAACTCTTTTATGTTTTTTTTCTTATTTCGGCGTTTGATGTGTTTCTCGGAAGCACTCGTTTCTACCTAATAACTATCGCATAGTACATAGTACTAAGTGCTGAACACAAGATGAATTTGAAGGATGTACCGAACCACTTAAAGGTGTGTTGTATATGTTTATTTGTGTTCTCGACTTCTGTGTGTTAGCGAGCGTGAGAGACCCCGTGCTGAATTGTTCGACCACATGTAATCTAACAAATCCTCGATGAAGTAAAATTGAAGTCGACTTAAATACCTGATACAAATATCTTGCACAAACATATCAAAGTCATTACATAAAATTATATGTTAAGGGAGCGCGTTGTTTACCTATCTACTCCATGTCCCACATTGGCTGTTGGATAGAAAAATATGCACCTTAAGGTAGCCTATCTGACCTTTGACCACCGGGATCAACCACTGGGCTGGAAAAAGAATCAGATTGTATTGGGCTGACCGTTGGTGTTTATGGGATGGGTCCTGGGCTTCGATTTGTAATCTGGATTGCCCCGGGTATGAAGCCCAAAACTCTCGTACAATCTTACTCCTTTTACCACCAAAATTTTTTTCTACCTAATTACGTTCATAGTCGCTCTTTTTACCACCAAATTCCATAGCTCCCTAATTACGTTCATTGTTGCAACAATAAAAAAGTGTCGTATGAATAAAAAACAATAATAATAATAATTAGTAAGACGATTTCACTCTCAACGTTAATAGGGAGTGTATGAAATTGTCAATCTAAGTCAGAAAATAATAAAAAAATAACTCTAACTCATAATAAACTAAAAAATAGATAAAATGGGTATGAGGAAGAGAGAATTAATAGAAATACTCACTCCAATCCTGAGTAGATGATGTTTTTAGCCTCGAGTTTACAGAATGAAGAATTGTGTATTCCGACTAATCTGCCCCAGATCATTGTTAAATTTACATATGGACAATGTTTTTTTACAACCAGAATTTAATTTTTTTTTAAATGTAAATATTCATTTACACTACTTGAGGAACTCCTTTTAGCCTGTTTGATTTGTAATGTCATGAATAAATAAACCAACGTTTTAGTCAAAAAGAAGCTCCTGTTATAAATGTAAGGTTTGTTTCCTAACACAAAAAAAACTTACAAAATTATTTATAAAATGTAAAAAAAGCAGACTATAAATTTATTAGTCTCCAACCCCTCCTGGAATGAGAATTTGGATTTAGAATTTCAAATTAAGACTAAATCAGATAAGAGGAAAATATGTTAATATAAATTCAGATGGAAAAGAGCACATATCCGGACTATTGTCGCGAACCGCATTATGTAGTGTAAGGTATTATTATCATAATAAAACCCACGCCATAATTAGTTAGATTAGGTGAAGGCAGAATAGTTACGATCACGCAGTTGATTCCCTTGGGATTGGATGTTACATACATGTCGGCCAAAGCTCCTCATCATTAATCGACAGTTACGTGCAATTACAGATAGTGCTACTTAAATGTGTATTAACTATGGTAGAAAATGCGTCAATCAACGCTTTAGGGTTAGGTGTGCATTTATGATCCCACCTACCTTCCCAAAAACTTTCTCCCTACATAAGGAACTATCCGCCGCAGTATATAAGCACATTCTCCATATCTGGATTTTCCTAGGCAACAAGTGATCAAGAAAGTAGGTAAGTATTTACATATATTGTCATTCCTAGAACTTAAATGTGACACTCCGAAAATAAGCGCAGAGGGGCTAAACACTCATAAACAAATCTCTTATAGGGTGACAACGGAAGGATATTAATTCTCTTTTTTTTCTTTGTCCAGGAACTCGAACAAGGTGAGGACAAGGAGCATGCGTGCAAGAGCTCTCTCGGGGTGGCTGAACTGGGGCCCTCACATGCCAGGCTTCAGCTGAGATAATCCTCTGATTATCGACGATAGCGACGACTCGGACAATGAAGATAACTTGTCAGCCGAGGATGAGGAGGTCGACGACGACCATCTGTCCGTAATGGTTGACGAAGCCATTGCAGAGCTGTCCTCGGATAAAGATCCACAGGATCCCGGAGATGACAACGATGAAGAATCCGAGTCCATCGTCATTGATTGAAAAATAGCCTATCAGTTTAAGTTACGGCAGGTCTCATGTGTAATAATTTGTGTAAATTATTGGTGTGGAGTTGCATGTGTTGTCCTTAGGTGTGTGTTATCTTGTGGGTTGGTGCGTGTGGCTTTACATCTTTAGTCCTCTCGTACTCTGGCAGTGCATGTCGTGGGCTTCCCAAGTTTTTAGTTGTTTTAATGAGAGGATTGTCCACCGGAATTAAGATTATGTGTTGTCAACTTAAAACTGCCCGGTCTTTCTTTTTCATATATGCTCTTGGCCATTTTTCAAAAATGCAAGAATATATTCACTAAGGCCTCAAATTGATTAACATGAGATTCCGATAATCGTCAAGCAATGTGATAGTTCGAATTACCTACCCGAATTTGTGATACACTTCAAAAGGAACAAAAAAGAAAAAAAAAAAGGAAGTGCAATCAGCACAACCGCATGCACGGTATTTTCTTGTAAAGTTTTCCATGCTTACATCATTAAGTACCTTAGCACAATTACATAGACTAGCATAAAGTTAAGAAGTAATAAAGCAAGAAAAGTGGACACAATCGGAAAATACAGCCGATAAACTTTAAACATGTCACAACCTAGCCTCCAAATATGTTCGATCCCTTGCATGGTGATGGCGTGTAACGACGCGGTGGATGGCGGAGCGGGGCGGGGGACCTTTAGTACCAGAAATGCAGGAACTTGACTCGTGTTCCAGGGAGACATTTGGTTGATTAACCGAACTTTCAAAAGTGCAACCGGAGCCTCCGGCAAGTTGTTCACATAGAAAGTGTAAAGAACGTGCACCACTTGAAGAATACTGAAATACGTGGTTGGGCATTCGAGGAGGAAGTGTTGGATGGATGGGGGTTGAGCTGCAACTCAAGATGATTCAAGTTGAGAGCTGACGTTGATAACGATATCATTTGGGGTTGTTCGGGAACCGTACAATCCGTCGAAGACAATTCATAGGTCATCCCAACATGGATCCCCTTGCTTCGGTAGGCTATGCAGAATGGTTCTTTCTGTCCACAATGGAGTGTATGTTATTTATCGATGTGTGGTGAATTAATTAATTGTTGAATATAAAATAATGACAGTGGTTTGGTGAATATACTACATAAATAAATCATGACAATGTACCAACCTCAAACATGGCCTCCCACACCCCGTATGATGCACAAATCATCCCGTTTCCTTGCAGCGCTTCACATTGCATTGACGGAGCATCCAACGAAACACCCGATATCGGTTTTGCAGAACTGCGAGCCGGTCGACGCACAAGCCGTAACTGAAGTCCGTCCCAAATTCGATATTGAGTATGTCCACCCAGAAGTGTATAGACGTAGTGTTGACGGGCCCGAGCTTGAACAAGCCTAGGCTGCGTTGGTCCACCAACAAGTTCATGAAAAACTTGTCGACATCCTCAGTCCAACGAGCTGTGTAAAAGTATTCGGACTGATGAACCGGGTATTTTGGGTACCCGTTGGACATTCTAGTTATTTTTAATTTGAGAATTTTAAAGTGTGTTGGAAATGGAAGATTTTTTAGTGTTGGTATACGGTTTTTACTTAAGCATGGATGTTTTTATAGATAAGTAGAAATTGTCAAGGATGACCAAGGCCCACTCCATAATGACTTAATTTACGTAATAACCAAACCAGGGAATATATTCTCTAAACACTAGGCTTTTAATTAACTTCTTCCTTTTCTGAGTATGCAGGGAATCTATTCCTGTTGAGATGGAGCCATTCATACATTAAGCCAGGTAGGTACAATATCCAACTGACAACAACCATGTTTTTTCAACTAAGAAATGATCTCATTTGACAAAGTAGTACCTAATTACCAAACAGCCACACTAAAATTGAACATAAAACCCTCGACTCACATGTGGGAGATGAATCACATACAATCTGAAATTGCACCATTACATTAAGACTAAGTTACAAGTTGATAGTTAAGACCTCGAAATGAAAGGAAGACAAATACACCCCAAAATCTTTAGATATACATCACAAGTCATAGTAAAGCAGTTCGAACATTTGTCTGCTCAAGTGACAAAATAAAGAACCACATACAAAACACACAAACATTAAAATAATATTTAAACCAAGAGTGCCCTATTTTTTTAGTACAAACTACAATCATTCAGCCTACACAATCCTACATAAACCGCCCATACCAACAAACAACCACAATCAAGGTCAGGCTCCAGTAGAGGATTATGGAACGTGAAGCCCTTGCCAATCGCGCCTTGCAAGCATCCAACTCCGCCTTGTAGTTCAGCATACATATGTGTAACGACTCGTTTGATTCTCTTCTAAGATCATCCACGTGTGGGTCAAGCCAATGGAAGAATTTACATCTGTTGTCCTGCGAATTGAATGAGCGTATCAGTAAAACCACAAACCCGCATCTGCAATACGACACATACACTCGACACAAATGTAACTTCAGAACAAATCAATTCAAGAATTAAGTAGTGATTGTCCTACAGGGAATCTGAATTCAATCTGCCTCCGCCTTCACGAGAAAAAATGCACACCACGCACCCGCATACAGCTCGTTGTACATACTCATAGCAAATTAAGTTCATGATAAAACTCAAAGCAACCATGAACTAGTAAATATCGCACAGGAATTACGGATTTACCCCCCTTTGACAACACGAGACAAAATGGCAATTAGGATTTTTCTTGTTTTCGAAATTAGAACTCTCACGGCCATACCACAATCACACTGCTTGGGGAGCTCCAGGTTGCACGTCTGACAACAAAACGTCAGGCTGTACGTCTGGGATGACGACGAACGAGCCCCGACTCGAGACCATTTTGTGACGGGGTTAGAGGTAACTGTGGACAAGAGCAAGGTTACATACCAAACCCGGTGCAGAGTGCACCGGGAATAATTCACGGACATGAAAGACCATTAATTAAAAAAAGGCCCATTACGTAATGCAATCAATACAACTCAAAGCCCAAACCCTAGGATCTTCCTGTGCAACCGATGCATATGCTTGTAATCAAATTACAATTACTGAAGTTGTTCCTCTTGATTCGTGAAATGAGTATTCAAACTATGAACAGAAAACCCATAGAGATTTAAAATAACAAATACCCCAGCATCAATTACAACTCTCCCATTGCATTGTGCAAAATAGGAGTGGGCATATGATAATTCCACGGAAAAACTCACATAGATAGAGCACGCACTCACTCACCTTTTAGCAATGAATCATATCTCTCACCACCGTCGCCATCTTGCTTTGTTGATCCCGACAGGGGTCTGGCAGAGTTCTGAGTCTTAGCGCAGCGTTAAAACAGTTCCCATTTGAGTACACGGAACATATCTTGAAAATTATGATGAGGGTAATCCGGTCATTTGTGCACTTATCCGGATTATCATGGTAACCAAACATCAAAATGGACCAATGACCCTTCAGGATAAAATCCCCTCTATCCCTCGAACCGAACATGAAAATATTATAATCCAAATAGTATTATCCCAAGACTCTTGACTAATCTGTCAATCCCGCTCCCCAACCAAACGGGCCATAAGTGCATCCGGACGTAGTTACAACCATGGGCAGATCTATATAGGGGGAGGGGGTATCTGCCCTTGGTGAATTAATTTCACTTATATTACCACAATAGAATTACTTCGTAGAGTTGATCCAAAGCTTGTCTTAAAAGCCTCAAAGCTTTGTTTTCTCGGCTTCGAACCTCGAGAGTTTCTTGAATTTTCTAACTTTCTTCTTCTTTTTTTCTTGAAGTCATTCTTCCATATTTTTCTTCTTTCAATTTAATTATTATTCATTTTTACATTTTTTCTCTTACAACACGAAGTAGTTTTTTATTCCATCTATAATATTATTAGACTCCTATTAGTTTATGCTCCCGAATTTATTTGATTATTATTTTTTTTTTTAAATGAATCAATCTTGAATCCACAAGTCTCAAACTTCTAAGTTATTTCATCACCAATGAATTGATTTGATTTATAATTTTTCATCTCACTTAAAATGGAGGGTTCTTAGTTAACATTTTGTTGTGTACTCTAAAATTATTGATATATTTAAAATTATTGATAATGAATATATTTTATTACATTTTCAAATTTAAAGTGAATGAGGATAGCATTACAATTATTAAATATTATTGCAATTTATTAATACTATAATTTACTAAATATATATTTTTTAATTTTAAACTTAAAACAAAAATAGTTAAAACCCGTTTGGATTAAAATCCAGCATCCGGTACCGTTTACAACGCCATGTTTGGATTGAACTTTTGAGAACTGCTTCTCAACCTAATCATCTCTCATTTATATATATTTATCTGAATTATAATTCAGGAAGTAAGAATAATTAAAGAAAATTCACGTGCCAAATTATTTTACTAGTCTATATGGGTCAAGTCAAACAACAAGCTATCCACAAAACATAAAATCTGTTCAATCCCTTATTTTGGTGATTCTTTCTTTAGTATAATTTGAGCTCACCTAATCAGCAGTTTTCACATGGTTGGTTTATTGGAATTGCCTAGTTTCCTTCTTTGCTTGACGTAGTTTCCTTAAATGGCAGGCATGCATGCTGATACGGACCAAAATAACTGTACGTGAAATTATGAGGTGAACGTGGAAAGCGACCTCATTTCCTAGGGAGGGTGTATCCCTGGGAGGTGAGCGAGCTGTTATAATGCGAGTGTGTGATTTTGTGAAGAGTAGCGACATGTAGTATGGGGATGGCTTTTCATACAGGGTCGCGACCTCTTTTACTTTGGGCTGGGTACTTGGGCCCGATTTGTGAATCTAATGTATGTGAATCATTATGGGCCTAGTGGGCTGTATGTCCCGGCTTAATTGGAATATCTATGGAGAAGTTTTGTTATTTATGGGAACTGGCCATAAATGAGAAGTCCTAATTAAGAGACGATTGTGAGAATCCTGGCATACATGGAATTCTTATCGTGAAAGGTAACCCTAGATATTGGGATTCTTCTCATGTCCTTATAAAAGGAGCCCTTAACTTCTCTTTTGAGGTTAATGCTTGTTTATGCATTTTATTATTTTTGAGTGCACTAATATTATTAAGAGAGAAGAAGTGTGTTTTCCGCTTATTAACTTAAGCGTCGGAGGGCCTTAACGGGCTCGAAATCCGGCCCGTTCTAAGGCGCTGTTTTGCAGGAAGTCRAGGTCGCTGAGACGATTGCGGATTCTTTGGAGGTCGCTGTGTCGTGTTTGAAGGTTTTATAGGTCACTGATCTCTATTTTTGAGGTTAGTACCCCCTCTATTTGGTAGTTCAACCTTTTGGACTTATCACATGCCACAGGCAAAACATCTACTACTAATTAAAAAAAATATTAAGTGTAACCATCTTATACTATACGCGTTTTTTGGGTTTGCATCATAACGTTTTTTTTTGTAATTTAATGCATCCTGTACTTCACAAGATTCTGAAAGTTTATCCTTCGACCAGCCAACTCGCTCCAACTCACCTATTCTCGCGAGTGAGTTTGCATATTTTCAAACCCGTATACTTTAGGTGAGTTCCGGCGAATTTATTATTTATTTAAAACTAGTTCCTGCAAATTTTATTAAATATTTATTAAATATGCAAACTCACCGAATTTATTATTTAATAAATAATAAATTTTATTTATTTAATAAAATTAGTTCCGACATATTTTCTCACCTAGTCTCACCAAAAATAAATAATTTTTTTTGTATATTTGTTTTTTCTAAATTTTGTATAGTACATGTTGCATTTTCAAAATTTTGTATAGTACATGTTGCATTAAATTACAAAAAAACGTTAGGATACAAACTCAAAAAACTAGTACAGGATGCATATAATTTTTTACCCAAATATTAATTACAAAACCTCAAAAATGTTTGTTAACTCTATTTTACAACTTTGCACCTTCAAGAACATCTATTTGAGATCATCGAATACAAACCTCAAAAATGTTTGTAACACTTCAATGAGAAATTTAGATGCTTGTATGACAAATAGATTTTGTATACTCCCTCTATCTCAATTATATAATCAAATTTTGACTTTTATATAGATTAAAACAAAGTATTGAAAATAAAAATATATAATTTTTTTCTTGATTTGCCCTATCTAATGAAAGGTGATTATTATAAAATTTATATTAAATAAGGTTATAATAAAAAAAAAATCCGGTTAACCTACTTATTAAATATAGAAAATGTAAAAGGAAAAAAAGAATAGAAGAAGATACAAAGGAAACGATGGAGACGGTAGAAATTAGAGTTCTCTTATTCATTAAATACTCCATTTATATTGAGTATCAAATACATGTTTCCATAATACATAAAGATAACAAATACCTAAATTGTCCTTCATCAGTTACTTGTTGACGCAGGCACACGAATTGCGTTTTTCCTTCAACACTCCCCCTTGTGCCAAGTCGAAGGGTGAAATGGTGTTTCATTGTTGCCTCGTTAAAACCTTGCCAGGTAACAAAACCCAATGAAAAAAATAAAACTTGGTCTAAGGAAAAATAGTACAATACACCTATGTTGAGACTCTGGCTAAAGTCTACACCTCTCTTTGATATGTACATCTATTAAAAGAACTTTGAAAGTCTCAACTTCCTCGATTTACTATACTCTTGAGAAGATTCATAGTTCTTGATTGTAGAAGAGTTGTGGTGATATAACTCATATTATCACATTTTCTTCAGTGATAGAGTTCAAGCCACTATTATCAGATATATGAATGCTCATAATATTTACCATTGATAATCATGAATTACTACATGTATGATAATGATCTTTTTACATGGATCGAATAAGTAACCAACATCAACTATATTATTTGGTGTTTCACAGTTTGAAGTAAACTCAACATTTTTTTTATGGGTTACAAGACCATCTGAAGTCCCAATTATATTTATGAATGGGAAAAATAAACTCGCGTCAATGGTTTCTTTTAGGTATCAAAATACGTTTTGATTCCATTCTAGTGACATTACAATTTCTTGAGTTAAATCAAGATAATAATTTTGAAAAATTAATATTTGGACAAGTGTATTAGTAACGGTACAATAATGCATTTATTATCCATAGGTAGAGAGTTTCAACTCCCACCAGTTCTTCGTCATTCCAATAACAAAATTCATATTTTCTTATATCCTCACTTTGACCAATCATAGGAGTGCAAACATATTGCACTTATCCATATTTAATTGCATGATCACCTTTTGGATATGTGCAAACTGTAAAATTTAATATTTCACAAACTCAGGTTTTAGTTTAAAGCCTTAACATGACCGAGTTTTCCCATGATTCATTATCTCAAATTAAGAATTTCAAATAACTAGTGATATCTCTTATTTCATTAAGAGTGGATATTATGTTCATATCATCGACATATACAACTATAATCCCAAATTTGAAACTTATTTTCTTTACAAATACGCAAGGGCATAGATTATCTTTTCCCAATCAAGTAGTCACTTAGACGGTTATACCACATCCGTCTGGATTGTTTCAATCCATAAAGTGAGCGTTTTAATTTAATTGCAGATGCACTCTGTGACATAGAGTCACTTGCCTTGGCAACGAAAGGCCAGCAAGCACTTTCGTATATCCCCATAGAGATATGATGTAACCACAGGTATAAGTTGAATTATCACTCTTTAGAATTATAACATATTGATTCAAGCTTTTGTGTTGCCTACTTATGAAAATTTGTCAAAAGATCAATAGCTTGCCCGCAAGAGAACGGGGGCGCGCGTAGTTTGGCAACTTGACTCGAGTCGTCTCTCGAGGAACATACAATCGGAATTTTAAATAGTTTGTTCAATACAAAACGCATACAAATTGGGGGGGGGGGGGGGGGGGATTTTGATTGTTTTTATTATCTAAGAATTTAAAACGCATGAACACTAATTAAAACTAGGTATTTAAATTCAGCAAATGGAACTTATAAACTAGAGAGATTAATCTAAGAACTCAAACAAGATTAACTAGCGTAAAAGAAAAACAATTATCTAGAACGAAATGTAAATGAAATAAACTAACCAAGAACGAATAAAACTAAGCATAAATTAAACCAAGATTACGAATTGCAATATCAAAAGTATGTAAAGTTCGAAACATGAAATAACTCAAGAACAATTATTAGAAACTACAACTTAATTGCATAAATTAAACTAAGAAAGCGATAAAAGAGTTTGAGTACTTATTTAAACTAAGGAATGCAGTAGATTCTCCAGCTAATCCGGAGAGGAGGGTTGATCTTTGTCGAAGAACGAATCACGAACCGACGGTTGGAGCTTAGCGATCCTCGAATCTTCGATCTCGATCAATTGGTGTGATATGGAAGCGGATGGTGTAGTTCTCGAACCCAAGAGATCGTATTTTCAGAGTACGGGGGGGAGGTATCTGTATTTGGGACGGACTTAGAAGGTTTTAAATAGATTTCCCTTGACTTGGAGCATAAGAAACCCTAAAATCCCGATTCTGGGCTATCGCGTCGACAGTGCATCGACTGACGCGTGCCAGTGCTCGGCGTCGGTGCGGCCAGGGCGTGCGCATCGGATGGGCGGATGCGTCGACAGTTTGCGTCGATAGCGACGCTTCAGCAAGTTGCGTCGACGTTGCGTCGACATCGACGCTTCATCAAGTAGCATAGACGTTGCGTCGACATCGACGCTTCAGCAAGTAACTTCGACGTTGCGTCGACTGACACAGATCATGGCTCACGTCAACGGTGCGTCGACGCTGCGTCGACTGACGTGGATCATGGCTCGCGTCGACGGTCGCGTCAGTTGACGCGACTGTTTGTCTTCCTCCGTCTCTCTCTATCTTTTGCTACTCGTTTCGCCGGAAAGCTCGTTCTCCATTTCTTGAACATCAACTTCATCTAATTATGCGCCAAACTCGTCCGGTTACTTAGCTGTAAAGTAAAAAACCACAAATAATCACTTGTTTGCATCAATCTAGGTCAAAACGCAGTAAAATAAGCTGAGAGTACGAATATACGAAATAGAGCTTAAACTACCAAACTTATACCAAAAACAATAAGAAAAACAAGCTATAAACCTATTAAAAATAAGGACAAATATGTGCTAATCAACTACCCCACGCTTAATTGGTTTGTTTGTCCTCGAACGAACGATAGATTCAAAGTATAGCAAGAAATGAAAATCAGTCCAAGTAATGAGTCGTGCTATGCTACTTAAATAATTTTGAAAATATAGGTACATGTAATGCAACTTCAAACACTCCACCCGTATTACATTGTCGCTTCAAAATCGAATTCATGCATCCTCACAAAAGGGAAATATATAGGGGTGTACGCTCAAGCACTCGAGTATTTCCTGCATAGGACGTGTATACGCTCAAATCATACAAATACAAGCACAATAAACAAGCACCGAAAATCAATCTCTTTTCAATCGCAAATTAAGTGTGTTGTCGAATAAAGATTCGGAAAAGGTCTTTTCGGGTTGTAATGTAAGGCTTTTTGGACGGGTATGGAATATAAGTTGTGTGGCTAACTCACGATCTAACATGATCAATAACTCACCAAACCTATTCTAATCAAGAAGCTAAGTGCTTCACCTCGTTCAAAAATAAAAACCTCACTAAACACTCATAACGTAGCCCTTTAAACTTAGGCTATTCCCCAACTCGTAACTCTAAACCGAATTTTGCTCGAACCACTTAACACATTTGAAGCTCATAACACGCTTCTTACACAACTCATGCCTTCTAAACAATAAGCCCATAAATAATAGACACAAGCCTTCATTAACACGTAGGCAATGACTAACACAATTCACCATCCTTCTTATATTTTTTTATTATTTTTATTTTATTTATTTATTTATTTTTTGAAGGATGGTGATCCTTTATTACAAAAATTCATAAATCCCTTGTAAAGACTCTAAAACACTAATAACCAATAAAAATACTAACTCCTACCCCACGCTTTTAATGGGTTGTAGGAGTCGACTCAAATATCACTCATTGCTAATGGAAATGGATTATTTGGCTATGATTGGCTCATTCAGAATTTATAGTGGCTAAAATATATGGATATGGCCGGAATAGGATTTTTATGTGCCTTAACCTCATTTTCCAAGTCAACTACACACAGCGATTTCAAAGAGATCTCAAATCAAAGCTCATTCAAGTACATGCAAAGAGGATAAACACTCAGGCTACTCACTGGCTTTTTGCATGAAAAAGTTTTGAATTGACGCTGTTTTTAAAGTTTTGTAAAACCAATTGCGTCCAAGTACCATTTTATAATATATAAATAATAATTTGAAAAGAATTATGCACTTATGCACGCTCAAAGACCAACCATCAAATCATATATAGCTAACTTTGACAGGCATGCCATACAAACACAAATTAGCGCAGAAATAGCAAACAATCACGTAAAAATTTAAAAATTGCACACAAATTTTCGACATACTCAACCATCCCCCCTCTTAAAAACTCAGCAATCACCTGATTGCCATAAATATAAAGAAAAACAATTCGAACGAGGAAAGGGGTAAGAAAAACGTCCCTGAAAATGAATGGTCGAATTTCTTTCATTGAAGTTGCGCAGTTTTCCGTTGTCTAGAGCCTCGTGATTGGATTTGTCCTAAAAAAATAAAACAAATAACAAAAATAACTATGATTGCGTGCAATTACAATACGCAAGTGCCCGTTGGCACATCTTTTGGGATTTGAAATGGCCGGATTGCGGCTCAACGTCGTAAGTGGCTGGATTGCAGCTCATCGTTATCCCTGATTGCTGCGACTAACGGTAGGTTCAGTGGTTGATCATCATTATTAACGCCTCGAGTGGAGCTAGCGGTAAGGCCTTGCGGTAGCGAGCTACTGCTATAACCGTTAGTTGTCCAGAATAAGCGATTCTATCGTGTTTTCTGCACATCAATACACACATAAACGTACCACGGCAAATGACACAATATAAAAACAGAAATAAAATAAAGAAAATATGGAAAAATGAAAACTAAATATCGCTTGGGTTGCCTCCCAAGAAGCGCAACATTTAACGTCCTATGCTCGACATGATTCCATGCGATCAATTTTTAGCCCGTGGGGGCCCCACTAATTCTTCTTTATCACGATCGCGATTCAGCCCATGCTCCTTGTAGAAAGGTTTGACTCGATGCTTATGGACCTGGAATCTCGACTTCCTACTCTCATCGTATAGAGTGGCAACTCCGTACTCATCCATTTCCGTTATCATAAACGGGCCACTCCATTCGGCCTTGCAATTGGTCGGTTCAAACTTACGTTTGGAATTGTAGAGCATTAGTCGACCAACCTTGATTATCGTATCATGAATCTTCTTGTCATACACCTCGCTCGACGTCTTCTTCTTCGACGTCCAATCCGTGCTAAGCGCCTCACCCTTGTTCTTTGCACGTTTAAAATTCTTGTAGGGGTCGAGGGAAACAATTCTCGAATGATTATGCAATGGCTTCGTCTCCTCTCTAAACTTCGAATGATTTGGTCTCGACTCGACTTTTGGCCTGATTTTAGGTACGTCGCTCTCTTTGCATAACTCGTTACCACAACCAGTAACTCCATCTATGATTTCTCCTATGTCAATCCCCAACAATTCGATCAATTCCTCCCCACTCAAATTCTCCTCGTCGTCCTCGCTGTTAAACTCGTCTATAGTGGTAATGCTTTGGAGATCATGGACGCAAGAATCGATTAGATCTACGAATGAACATTCATCTTGCATAAGCGGTGAAGGAGTGTTATGGATTTCATGAAGTGAAAACGTCACTGACTCCCCTAAGACGGACATGGTCATCCTTCCCTTATTCACATCTATTAACGCATGCGTAGTTGACATAAACGGACGTCCCAATAAGATGGTATGCTCCTTGCTCCCGCTCGGCACTTCTCCAACATCTAAAATCACAAAATCAACAGGAACAACCAGCTCACCAACCTGCACTAAAACATCTTCAACAATACCCAGAGGCTGCCTAATCGACCGATCAGCCAATTGTAGGCGCATAGTGGTAGGCTTCAATGCCCCAAGATCAAACTCTCTAAATAAAGAATACGACATCAAATTAATGCCAACGCCAAGATCGAGCATTCCCCTCGCCATTTTTCCATTCCCAAGGGAAATAGTAATACAAAAACTCCCGGGATCTTTTTCTTTGGGTGGCAATAGTTTCTTGATTATCGCGCTAACTTCTTTCGTTAATGCCACATGTTGGGTTGCTGCCGAGTGCCTCTCTCGTGAAGCTAGTTCCTTGAAAAATTTAACGTACGCGGGCATTGTCTTGATCACATCCAGTAGGGGAAGGTTAATGTTCACATTCTTCAGTAAATTGTATAGCTCCATGAATTTCTTGTTTTCCTTGGCTGGACGAAGTCAACTAGGGAAAGGAACCTTGTCTCTTATAGGCGGTGCTAACTGCTTTGATTGCTGATTCGGAGACTCGGTAGAATCGTCAACTGTTGCAGAAGTGGGGCCTTGATTTTGAAACTTCCGTTTCAACGACCCCGGGATATAAGGATTTGGTGACTTATGCACTTGATCCATAAATTTAGGGCCGTCAATTGTGGGCGAATTCTCAGTTGGAATTTTTGTGGCCTCTTCTTTCTCCTCTTCGATTCCATTATCTATTTTCTTTCCACTTTGTAAGACATGGACAGCGGAAGCTTGCTCTGGTTGGCTCGGAAACTTCCCTTTTTCATTGTCATGTTTGGCCATGAATGTCTCCATTTGGCCCATCATCGTTTCTAGATTCCTCACACTTTTGGAGTGGTCATTCAAAACTTCTCTTTGCTTATTAACTTGCATAGTCAGATTCGCAAGCCCATCTCTGTTTCTGATCGTTTCAGTGACTTGGTTTTGCTGCCAAATTAGTAATTGATCGTTTGGTTGTATTGGAGCAGGCTTTGGTCCAGTCGTCGGAAGCTTGTTTAGTGGTGGCGTTGAAATATTATGTGCTGGGGCAAAATGTGGGTTTTCAGGGCCCATTTAAGATACGGAGAATTTCGTTGTGCATCAAACTTAGTGGATTGGTGGTTCTCGTAAGTTGGGACGTCTTGATGGAGAAGTTGGTTTTTGATGGCGTATGCTTCAGCTTCACTTTCGTCGTAACACACCATTTTGCATGTATCCACCAGGTGCCCTTGCTCTCCACAACGGTTGCATGTCTCGAAGATCTCGTTGCTTGGTACCTCAGTCGCTTCGTTAACTCGTATCTTCCGTGGTCGAGAGCTCGTTTGCCTCGACTTCTCACTCATCTTTTCAAACAGTCCTTTCGCCTCAGTCGCTGTTAAATACCCAAAATCTCCTCCAGCCGCTACTTCAACGTTATTTATTTAAGAGTCTCAAAGGCCTTCGTAAAACAACTGATTCACCATTCCCAGAGAGTTGTGATGGTGTGGGCAAGCTTGCAACAGAGATTTGAAACGTTCCCACGCTTCGTGAAACAACTCCCCGTCTTGCTGGACAAAGTTGGCTATTTGTCTCCTTATGTGGCCCATCGTCTGAGCTGAGTAGTACTGATTAATGAATTTGTCGCTCACCATGGGCCAGTCGACCAGAGATCTTGGTTCCAGTGATAGTATCCAAGACTTGGCTTTATCCTTCATGCAGCTCAGAAAACACACCATTTGAAGGTCTTCGTGATGAAGTCCCGGGGACGGAATCCTACTAACTTCGGCATAGAACTCCTTAAGGAATGTCAGTGGGTCTTCRTTGGCGAGRCYRTRAAATGTYGGGAGGTTGTTGATGATATGASGTTTCAACTCGAAGTCTCTCGCAGTTCTACCCAACACAATTGCCGAACTATAGGGACCCACTTGAGGAGTCGTGAACTCTCTTTGTCTTGGTTCGCGCGTCTCCCGTTGGTATCTTTCTTGGTGATTTGGCCTCGCGTAGTTCATATCGTACTCGTTCCTCTCATTGTAATTGTCATTTGCGAGCCACTCATTGACCCGCTCATCGCCATGGTATGATCTCTCGGAATAGTCGTCCGGAACGTGGCGGTAGTGATTATCTCCTCTTCTTTGACCGTCATTTTGGTCCATCACGTTACGTTGAATATACTCCCAGTACGCTTGAGGCTGTACTGGTCCATTGGGATGAATTGGCTCACTCCCGTACCCAATTCTTTGTTGCACAGGTGGATGCCTTGGTGGCTGGTCGTCCTCATTGTTGTGGGCTTGGTTGTCTAGTCGCAACATTGTTTGTGGAACAGGATCACAAATAAAATCAGTCGTGGCAGACAATTGACTTGTGGGTGAGTGAGGTGGTCTCACTTGATTCGGACGATGAACGTTGTCAATGAATGGTGCAAGTTCGAGCCTAAGCGACCTACGACCTTGCATGAACTCAACAACAAATCAAACGTATCGACTAGAGAAAATAATTATACAAATAACGACTGAAATAAAAATAAAAAAGAACAAACATATTTTTGAGAACCTTTGTATATTCCCCGGCAACGGCGCCATAATTTTGATTCAAGCTTTTGTGTTGCCTACTTATAAAAATTTGTCAAAAGATCAATAGCTTGCCCGCAAGAGAACGGGGTCGCGCGTAGTTTGGCAACTTGACTCGAGTCATCTCTAGAGGAACATACAATCGGAATTTTAAATAGTTTGTTTAATACAAAACGCATACAAATTGGGGGGCAATTTTGATTGTTTTTATTATCTAAGAATTTAAAAAGCATGAACACTAATTAAAACTAGGTATTTAAATTGAGCAAATGGAACTTATAAACTAGAGAGATTAATCTAAGAACTCAAACAAGATTAACTAGCGTAAAAGAAAAACAATTATCTAGAACGAAATGTAAACGAAATAAACTAACCAAGCATGAATAAAACTAAGCATAAATTAAACTAAGATTACGAATTGCAATATCAAAAGTATCTAAAGTTCGAAACATGAAATAACTCAAGAACAATTATTAGAAACTACTACTTAATTGCATAAATTAAACTAAGAAACGATAAAAGAGTTTGAGTACTTATTTAAACTAAGGAATGCAGTAGTATTCTCCAGCTAATCCGGAGAGGTGGTTGATCTCGGTCGAAGAACGGAATCACGAACGGACGGTTGAAGCTAGGCGATCCTCGAATCTTTGATCTCGATCAATTGTTGTTATATGGATGCGGATGGTGTTGTTCTCGAACCCAAAAGATCGTATTTTCAGAGTATGGGGGAGAGGTGTGTGTATTTGGGACGGACTTAGAAGGGTTTATATAGATTTCCCTTGACTTGGAGCATAAGAAACCCTAAAATCCCGATTCTGGGCCGTCGCGTCGACGGTGCGTCGACTGTCCGTGCCAGTGCTCGTGTCGGTGCTGCCTGGTGCGTGCGCGTCGGCTGGGCGGTGCGTCGACGGTTGCGTCGACATCGACGCTTCAGCAAGTAGCGTCGACGTTGCGTCGACAATGGTGCGTCGACATCGACGCTTCAGCAAGTTGCGTCGATGCGGAGCTGGTCGACTGACGCGGTCATGACTCGCTGACATGGCTCGCGTCGACGGTCGCGTCAGTCAATGCTACTGCGCGTCTGCCTCCGTCTCTCTCTATCTTTTGCTACTCGTTTCGCCGGAAAGCTCGTTCTCCATTTCTTGAACATCAACCTCATCTAATTATGCGCCGAACTCGTCCGGTTACTTAGCTGTAAAGTGAAAAACCACAAATAATCACTTATTTGCATCAATCTAGGTCAAAACGCGGTAAAATAAGCTGAGAGTACGAATATACGAAATAGAGCTTAAACTGCCCAACTTATACCAAAAACAAATAGAATAATAAGCTATAAACCTACTAAAAATAAGGACAAATATATGCTAATCACATATATTATGAGAGAGTACATATCCTCATAGTCAATTCCAGGGCGTTGTGAGAAACTTTGTGCATCAAGTTTAGATTTGCATCTGATGGCTTTATTTTTCTCAATACGCTTTCTGACAAAATTTTATTTATGTCCTACAAGCGTTATACTTGGTGAGGTTAGCACTACCAGACCAAATAGTTGTTTTGTTGTCAGTGAATTTAGTTCTACCTAGATTGGTTCTTTACATTTAGGTCAATTTGCTCTATATTGACATTTCAATAGAGCGTGTGATAAAACCAAAAAGATTGGTTACCAAGAATAGGGGTTACTAACCTCAAAACTAAGATCAGCGACCTGAATAGCTTCTAATTATGTCATAGTGACCTGGTTGATCTCCAAAAAGCCTCCTGGTGACCTAACCGATCCTGCAAAACAGCACCCTCAGACAAGGCATGGACGGCCCCGGCGAAGGTCCTCCGATACTTAAGTTAGCGAGTGCGAGAGATAATTTCGAGAGCTTCAAAGTAGGATTAATCAACTTAAAATAAAGGAAGGCTTGCACCCCTTTTATATAGACAAGAAAAGTACTCCCCAAACTAGGGTTACCTTCTCCCACCATAATTCCATAAATACCGTGACCGACTTAGATTTAGGATTTCTCCTATATGTTA
This sequence comes from Phtheirospermum japonicum, assembly GCA_014905375.1. Lineage (NCBI taxonomy): Eukaryota > Viridiplantae > Streptophyta > Magnoliopsida > Lamiales > Orobanchaceae > Phtheirospermum > Phtheirospermum japonicum. The sequence continues at coordinate 189,562 of BMAC01001241.1, forward strand.
AGTTCCCATAAATAATAGACTAATCGTTAAATTACCAGAATAGGCCTGGGCCTATGATTCTTTTAATATAATTCATCGGGACCCCACAATACCATCCATATTAGCCCATTCGGGCCTAATATTTACAAAGCCCATTACCGAGCTAACAGATAATGCCGAACAATCAAACCATAAGAGGTCGAGAAATCATCCTCATACTTCAGGCCGCTACTCTTAAAACCAGCTCGTTCACCTCTCAGAAGAAATGCCCCTTCCAAGAAATGAAGTCGCTTTCCATAAATACTAGCATGAATATTTAGTGTCGTATAAGCTAGTCCCCCATATTCTTCCTGATTGAGGTACGAAATCAGGTAGAATATGTAAAAAGACTAAAGAACGCAATCACTCGAAATCACACATAAAAACTTAAACATAAATCATAAATAAATTGCCCTGTCCGCTTACCATCCAGCTCGCTTTTTCGAGTTATAATATTGCTCGTTCACCAAGAGCTTACCATATGATTTCGCGACCACTTAAAAGCCAGCTCGCTGAGCTCGCTCAACCTCCAAGAATAATGCTCCTCCCGGAAGAAGAGATCGTGTATAAGTCCCCATATTATATTCTCACTGACCCTGTATACCCATCGACCTGAAATCATAAAACCACCCATCCACGACCTGTAGTCGTACTCAGGCACAATAACCCAAGAAAATATAATCATGAGTGTTCATAAAGTCAAAATACGCCTTTTCCCTTACATTCACATCCCATTAAAGATTCATTAAATGTACCCTGGTAGCATGTCGGACACGTGCCATCTCCTTAGTTTCTCACAGTATAATAAATATGCTGGGCCAGAAAAGAAATGCCCAAAATAAAATCAAAAACCCTATTAAATTCCCGCTCCAATCTGTCCCATCAACTTTCTCGACGCCCAAAATACACAAAAACCCTTCCATATTCACTTACCCACCACTTTTATCCAAAACACAAGAAAAATCACCATTTTCGCTCTGTAAAAAAGCTCACAGTCTTCGCACTTTACAAAAAATCAGCAACACCACGCCTCCCATCTCCGACATCAACGACAACGAAAATGGGTAAGTCCCTCAGTAAATTATTTTCAATTTAAAATTATATGTGTATCGCATCTGCTGAATGTTGTTATATTTTTCTTCTTCTATCTCTTCGTGTTTTTCAATTAATGGCAAAATTAGCATCTCCCAACCCTAATTCGCAAAATACATATCTCTCCCCTGTTTACAATCCTATCGAAAACCCTTACATTCTTAAAAGAAGACGAAGACTAAATTCTCCCCCTTCCTCCGGCCTGCATGACGATCCGGAAGGTGAAGTCAGTTGGTCGAAACTAGAAGCCCAAACTAGGGCTTACACAGAAACCCAAGCCCTCTTAGAGAATATATCCGAAGGGCCCTCTACTGCCCCCTTGACTATCGAAAATATACTGATTCAAGCTTTTATGTTGCCTACTTATGAAAATTTGTCAAAAGATCAATAGCTTGCCCGCAAGAGAACGGGGTCGCGCGTAGTTTGGCAACTTGACTCGAGTCGTCTCTCGAGAAACATACAATCGGAATTCTCAAACAGTTTGTTCAACTTAAATTCACATACATAGGGGGGGGGGGGGGGAATTTGATTGTTTTTATTAACTAAGAATTTAAAAGGCATAAACACTAATTAAAACTAAGTAATCTAATTCAGCGATTTATAACCTAGGGTAAATATTCTAAGAACTTTGAACAAGATCAACTAGCAATAAGAGCAGCAATTATCTAGACGAAAAGTAATCGAAATAACTAATCCAAGCATGAATAATTCCTAAGCATTAATTAAACTAAAATTACGAATTCAATACCAAAAAATATCTAAGATTTGAAACATCAAATAACTCAAGAACAAATATTAGAACTACTACTTAATTGCATAAATTAAACTAAGAAAGCGAATAAAAGGTTTAGATTACTTATTAAACTAAAAAGCGTAGTAAATTCTCCAGCTACTCCGGAGGGGTGAATGATCTTGATCGAAGAAAGGATCGCGAACGGACAGTTGAAGCTTGACGATCCAAGAATCTTCAATCTTGATCACTTGTTGTTGGCTGGATGTTAAAGGTGTTGTTCTCTAACTTCACGATCAAGAATTCAGTGTATGTATGTCGGGGTCTTTCTTTTGGGATGGACTTGGAAGGGTATAAATAGAAGTCTCTTAACTTGGAGCATAAGAAGCCCTAAAATTCCTGATTCTGGGCCGTCGCGTCGATGGAGCGTCGACGGTGCGTCGACTGCCGCGTGCCGGTACTCGGCGTCGGTGCTGCCTAGCGCGCGCGTCGGCTGGGCAGGTGCATCGACGGTGTGTGTCGACATCGACGCTTCACCAAGTAGAGTCGACGCTTCGTCGACATAGATGTGTCGACATCGACGTTTCAGCAAGTAGCGTCGACATTGCGTCGACATAGATGCGTCGACATCGACGCTTCAGCAAGTAGCGTCCGACGTTGCGTCGACATCGACGCTTCAGCAAGTAGCGTCGATGTTGCGTCGACCGCTGCGTCCGACCGACGCAGGTCAATGACTCGCGTCGACGGAGCGTCGATGGTTGCGTCAGTCGACGCGGCTGCGCGCCTGCCTCCGACTCTTCCTATCTGCTTGCTACTCGTTCACCGGAAAGCTCGTTCTCCATTTCGTGAATATCCGATTATGCGCCGAA
>BMAC01001241.1:197332-220416 GCA_014905375.1 Phtheirospermum japonicum
CATAAAATGGGATTTCTCCCAACTCAAAGTTAGATTTTTCTCAATGCATCGTTCTAGAACTCTTGACAAATTATACAAACAATGATCAAAAGATGACCCAAAAATTGAAAAATCATCCATAAAAACCTCAAGAAAGTCATCAATAAAATCACTGAAAATTGAGAGCATGCACCTTTGAAAAGTCGCTGGTGCGTTGCACAGGCCAAAGTGCATCCCTTGAAAAGCGAATGTGCCAAAGGGGCATGTGAACGTCGTCTTGCTCTGATCTTCCGGAGCGATGGCCACTTGGTAGTAGCCCGATAGGCCATCCAGAAAGCAGTAAAATGATCCTTCCGAGTGGCCGCATTCAACTTCCTATAATCAATGCACATACGCCATCCGGTAGTTAGACGGGTTGGCACTATCTCTCCCTTTGCATTTTCGGCGATGGTGATACCTCCTTTCTTTGGAACCACATGGATTGGGCTCACCCATTTGCTGTCGGAGATGGCAAAAATGATTCCTTCGTCTTTAAGCTTAAAAATTTCTTTCTTGACCACCTTGTAAAGCGTTGGTGTCAGTCTCCGTTGACTGTCCCTCACAGGCCTGGCATCGGGTTCCATCTCGATTCTATGCATGCAMGTCACGRGGCTTATTCCYTTGATGTCGCTGATGCTCCATCCAATTGCCTCCTTGTGGTTGCTTRACACCGCAACTARTTCTTTCTCCTMTTGCTCCGACAAGGCTGAGTAWATGATGACTKGTTTCGTTTCGTTGGGCTCGAGGAAAACATACTTCAAGTGGCTCGGTAGTGGCTTTAACTCCATCTTTGGACCAAGCTCGGGTGCAGTGGCTATTTCACACAATTCTCCATCAAAATCGTCCATCTCTTTATGGTCTTTGTCGATCTCCTTCAAGTCTATCTCTAATATCTCGGCCACCCTGTTCAAAAACTCCGTGTCATCCTTGACGCTTAACTCATCTAGCACGGTGATCCCCTTTAGCTCGTGAACACAAGAGGCAATCGGGTCCACAAACGAGAAATCTTCATTCATGTATGGCGAAGGAGTGTTGTGGATATCTTTCAGAGAGAATGTGACTGTTTCCCCCATCACGGACAAGGTCATCCTCCCTCTGTTTACGTCAATCAGTGTATGAGAAGTGGACATAAATGGTCGACCAAGCAAAATAGTATGCTCAGTGCCCTCTTTCGGAACCTCGCCGACATTAAGTATGACGAAATTGACTGGAATCACAAGCTCGCCAACTGGAACTAGAACATCTTCGACTATGCCAAGCGGTTGTCTAATTGATCAGTCCGCCAATTGTAGTCGCATCGTCGTTGGTCTCATCGTCCCCAAATTGAATTCCTTATAAAGGGAATAAGGCATCAAATTTATTCCTGTCCCAAGGTCAAGCATGCCTCGTGCTGTTTGCCCGTTTCCCAAGGTGATGGTTATGCAGAAGCTTGCGGGATCTTTCTCCTTTTTGGGTAGAGGTCCTTTGCATATGGCGCTCACCTCCTTTGTTAGCTTAACTTGCTGAAGTGTCTCGAGACGTCGCTCCCTCGCAACTAACTCTTTGAAGAATTTCACGTACGCGGGCATCGTTTTGATTACGTCTAACAGAGGAAGATTAATGTTGACATTTTTGAGCAGATTGTAAAGTTCCATGAACTTTTTATTCTCTTTTGCTGGGCGTAAGCGACTTGGGAAAGGAACCTTGTCTCGAATAGTTATTGGCGATGCTTTCGGAGGCTTGGTGGAATCGTCATTTGTCACTGGAGAGGGTACTTGACTCGGGGGATTCCCTTTTAATGACCCAGGAATGTACGGATTCGGTGACTTATGCATTTGGTCAATCGGTTTAGGGTCATTCTTCGTGGGCAGGCCTTTATTTGCAACATCAGTTTCCTCTTCGTTTCCTTCTTCGACTCCATTATCTATCGCCTTTCCACTTCGTAGAATATGAACAGCGAAAGCCTGGTCGGGTTGGCTCGGAAGTTTCCCCTTTTCGTTATCATGCTTGGCCATGAATGTCGCCATTTGCCCCATCATCTTCTCCAAGTTCTTCACGCTCTTAGACAGATCATCCAAGACTTCTCCTTGCTTGTTTACTTGAGTGGTCAGACTGGTCAATCCATCTCTGTTTCTTAATGTCTCGGTGACTTGGTTCTGTTGCAAAATTAGCAGTTGATCATTTGGCTGTATAGGAACAGGTGTTGGCCCCGCTGGTGGTGATTTGCTCGGTGGAGTGTGCGTTGGTTTATTTTGTGCTGGGGCGAAATGTGGGTTTTCAGGGCCCCATTTAAGATACGGAGAATTTCGTTGCGCATCAAACTTAGTAGATTGGCGGTGCTCGTAAGTTGGGATGTCTTAATGGCGGAGTTGGTTTTTGATGGCGTATGCCTCAGCGTTGGTATCCTCGTGATACCCCATTGTACAAGAATCCCCCACATGCCCTTGCTCCCCACAATGATTACATTTCTCGAAGATCTCGTTGCTTGGCATCTCAGTTGCTTTGTTTACTCATATCTTCTGTGGTCTAGAGCTCGTTTGCCTCGACTTCTCGCTCATCTTTTCAAACAGTCGTTTGGCCTCAGTCGCTATCAAATCCCCAAAATCTCCTCCAGCAGCCACCTCTATATTATTCTTGAAAGAATCTATAAGTCCCTCGTAGAAGAGTTGATTCACCATTCCTGGAAAGTTGTGGTGATGGGAGCATGCTTGCAACAGCGATTTGAAACGTTCCCACGCCTCGTGTAATAGCTCCCCATCTTGCTGGACAAAGTTGGCTATTTGTCTCCTTATGTGGCCCGTCGTCTGAGCTGAGTAGTATTGATTAATCAATTTGTCGCTCACCATGGGCAAGTCGACCAGAGATCTTGGTTCCAGTGATAGTAGCCAAGACTTGGCTTTATCCTTCATGCAACTCGGAAAACAAACCATTTGAAGGTCTTCGTGATGAAGTYCCGGAGATGGGATCCTACTAACTTTGGCATAGAACTCCTTAAGGAACGTCAGTGGGTCTTCGTTGGCGAGGCCGTGAAATGTTGGGAGATTGTTGATGATATGAGGTTTCAACTCGAAGTCTCTCGCAGTTCTTCCCAACACAATTGCCGAACTATAAGGACCGACTTGAGGGGTCGTGAACTCTCTTTGTCTTGGTTCAYGCGCCTYCCGTTGGTATCTTRCTTGGTTATTCCGCCTCGCGTATTCCTCTCTCTCATGGTACTCGTCATATGCCAGCCACTCGTTGACCCGCTCGTCGCCGTGATATGATCTCTCAGAATAGTCGTCTGGGACGTAGTGGTAGCGATTGTCCCCTCGTCTTTGGCCTTCATTCTGGTTTATCACGTTACGTTGAATATTCTCCTCGTGTGCTTGAGGCTGTACTGGTCCGTCGGGACGATTTGGCTCACTCCCGTTCCCATTTCTTTGTTGCACGGGTGGATGCCTTGGTGACTGGTTGTCCCTGCTGTTGTGTGATTGGTTATCTAGCCGCAACATCGTGTCCGGAACAGGATCACAAATAAAATCAGTCGTGGCAGACGATTCACTTGTGGTTGAGTGAGGTGGTCTCACTTGATTCGGACGATGAACGTTGTCGATGAACGGTGCAAGTTCGAGCCTAAGCGACCTACGACCTTGCATGAACTCAACAACAAATCAAACGTATCGACTAGAGAGAATAATTATACAAATAACGACAAAAAAAAAAATAAAAATGAACAAGCATATTTTTGAAAACCTTTGTATATTCCCCGGCAACGGCGCCAAAATTTTGATTCAAGCTTTTGTGTTGCCTACTTATGAAAATTTGTCAAAAGATCAATAGCTTGCCCGCAAGAGAACGGGGTCGCGCGTAGTTTGGCAACTTGACTCGAGTCGTCTCTCGAGGAACATACAATCGGAATTCTCAAACAGTTTTGTTCAACTTAAATTCACATACATTAGGGGGGGGGGGGGGGGGGGGATTTGATTGTTTTTATTAACTAAGAATTTAAAAAGCATAAACACTAATTAAAACTAAGTAATCTAATTCAGCAATTTATAACCTAGGGTAATTATTCTAAGAACTTTGAACAAGATCAACTAGCAATAAGAGCAGCAATTATCTAGACGAAAAGTAATCGAAATAACTAATCCAAGCATGAATAATAACTAAGCATTAATTAAACTAAAATTACGAATTCAATACCAAAAATATCTAAGATTTGAAACATCAAATAACTCAAGAACAAATATTAGAACTACTACTTAATTGCATAAATTAAACTAAGAAAGCGAATAAAAGGTTTAGAGTACTTATTAAACTAAAAAGCGTAGTAAATTCTCCAGCTACTCCGGAGGGGTGAATGATCTTGATCGAAGAAAGGATCGCGAACGGACAGTTGAAGCTTGACGATCCACGAATCTTCAATCTTGATCACTTGTTGTTGGCTGGATGTTAAAGGTGTTGTTCTCTAACTTCACGATCAAGAATTCAGTGTATGTATGTCGGGGTCTTTCTTTTGGGATGGACTTGGAAGGGTATAAATAGAAGTCTCTTAACTTGGAGCATAAGAAGCCCTAAAATTCCTGATTCTGGGCCGTCGCGTCGATGGAGCGTCGACGGTGCGTCGACTGCCGCGTGCCGGTACTCGGCGTCGGTGCTGCCTAGCGCGCGCGTCGGCTGGGCAGGTGCATCGACGGTGTGTGTCGACATCGACGCTTCACCAAGTAGAGTCGACGCTTCGTCGACATAGATGTGTCGACATCGACGTTTCAGCAAGTAGCGTCGACATTGCGTCGACATAGATGCGTCGACATCGACGCTTCAGCAAGTAGCGTCGATGTTGCGTCGACGCTGCGTCGACCGACGCAGGTCATGACTCGCGTCGACGGAGCGTCGATGGTTGCGTCAGTCGACGCGGCTGCGTGCCTGCCTTCGTCTCTTCCTATCTGCTTGCTACTCGTTCACCAGAAAGCTCGTTCTCCATTTCGTGAATATCCGATTATGCGCTGAACTCGTCCGGTTACTTAGCTGTAAAGTGAAAAACCACAAATAATCACTTATTTGCATCAATCTAGATCAAAACACGGTAAAATAAGCTGAGAGTACAAATATACGAAATAGAGCTTAAACTACCCAACTTATACCAAAAACAATAAGAAAAACAAGTTATAAACCTACTAAAAATAAGGACAAATATGTGCTAATCATATACCAGAGGGCATCCCCTTAATTAAGCCCAACAACCATCCACATCACATTGCGAACACTTCTTAGAAAATTCAGTGACTGTGGTACCTTCCTCAGATGATGCCGACCTACTCCCATTACCCCAAATGACCAGGACAATAATACATAACTACTGGATATTCCTATCCCAAAAAAATTCTAAAAAACACTTAATCTCCCCGAGACCGCCAAAATGGCTTTGCCCAACATCCAACAACTAGACCCCATGAAACCTCCCCCAAATCACATTACACTTTTTGACGAGCTGCTTAGGTCAGGATTCAGATTTCCACCACACAAATTTTATACCGATACAACTCGTATTTTTAAAATTCCCCTTCTGCAATTGTCCCACAATTCCATGAAATTCATGGCGGGCTATATCATACTGTGTACATATTATAATACTCAGCCTGATCTAGGTTTCTTCCACTTTTTTTTCAAATAAAATACCAAAAAAAATTGTTTTATTTTTCTACTCGTTCCGGCAAATCTCGCTTTCTGGTAAATCTTTTGTCTAAAGTACCTGAATGGCGAAGAAATTTTTTTTCATTCATAATACTAAGGAATGGCCTTTTAATAGTGAGCTGCAGTACCACACCCCGAAACAAACCGATCCTCCAAGTTCTAAACATTTTCCCATCTTGTACAAAAATTATTCTGATCAGCTCGCAGAGTGGAGTAAGTCCCCATTTGACGTGGTGCGACTCACTAGCCGGTCTAAAACTTTCAAATTCGTGGCCATCGACTCTTGTCCTCTCGACTCAGACCTTTCCATGACCAGATCGGAGTTCGGTAGGTCTCCTGAGTTATGACACTTCACACCAGTATCCACAATAGCCACAAATTAATGCTAACTCACCGCTCTGTTATTCCAGATGCATTCGTCAGCTCATGCGTCTCATCTAGCTTTGAGGAGACCATTGTACAAGCCGATCCTAAGCCTGCTGTCACATCAGCACCTCCACCTCCTATTATCAACGTGGATAAGGTGTTGAATCAGACATTTGGGGGAGAGGACGACCTAGAGATGGTGGATGACCGGGTCGAGGCGCCATTGGTCTGAAAATTCTCCAAGGGGAAGCGATCAGCTCGAACACCCGCTATCCTTCCCTCTAAGCTCCCAAGCACCCTGCCTGCTCCAAAATGTCACCGCCTCCGAAAAACCCATAGTGGTGCCACATCCAGTTCGCCAAACCTAGAAAAAGAACTGGCCAACTGTGAGGATGCGGCCCAGATAAAAGCTCTCCTCTAAGAATGCACGCTGACCCAGGTAACTTCAATTTCTCAAACCCGACCTCCTTTAATAGTCTGCCACCATTTAGTTGCTAATCTATTTTTGTCCCTTTGTTTTCTTTTGATTTATTATACATAGCTGGATACCTTCTACTCCACTCTATCCAATCAGTTGATGGCCCAATTCACCATGAGCGACCTCCAAAAAACATGTGATGAGATAACAGCCCAATCAGAGCAGCAGACCCAACAACCGTCCTTGACCCAAGGAGAGATAGATGGGGCTAATCATTTGTTGAAGGCTCGTGAAGAGGAAATACACATCCTAAAGAGACAGGTGGACAGCCTAAAAGATGAAACAGCTCGTCTGGCGAATGAAGTCAAGAATCAGTTGGAAAAATCTTGCAAGGTTGATGAGCTCAAAGCACAGGTGCAAAAGCTCAAGGAGGTCGTGCGAGCTGAAGAGGAGCAGAACAAGATATCTCACGAGCAAGGCATTGCTGAAAGTCGGCGGACCTTCCTGATAAGCGAGGTGGGCTAAAAATTCATGAATGCTTACTAGGAAGAGCTGTTGAGGGCTTACAGGAAGTCGACGTTGTACTTCGGTAAGATGGCCGTGGGTAGTAGGGAATGGGTCTCCAAAGTTGTGGGGATAATTAAGGACCAGCTATCAACTATGAATGTCACCTACAATCCTGACGTGCAGGAAATCATCAACATGCTCCCCCCTTTCAACTTTTGTAAAGGCGACACGAGTCAGCCAAAGGATGCAGAGTGGTTGTCGTCATGTGAAGGCCGAGCTCTGCTGTCTGCGAGATTGACTACCGAACTGGATGCACCTCAGGAAGACCGCGTTCCTGCACCTGGGCCAAGCAAAACCTGATAGCCTCTTGATTTTTCAAAAACCTGTAATATGTCTGCCTAACTCATGAACAATGTCGCATAATTTTATGAACCATCCTGTCTTTGTGCTTAATAATATGTACAAACCTGCAACTCAAATCCTCATAAGTGAAACCATAAAGTAATATAGGTCACATATAGCACTCGAATAAAACATTCATAACATCGAAACGAATTCGCACATATAGGCCAAATATGTTAGCCCGCCTAGTTGAACGCAAAAACATAACCATCCATAACACAAAAACACAACAATCCAAGAAGAATATGTAAGTCAAACATATCCTTCCTGGAAGCGACCTCAAATATGTAAAGAAAACATACTTAAAGTCACATCACCCAACCATTTGTAAAAATCATAAAAATATATAAAAACGTTTGCCAAGATTTATTAAATATTGCAAAAAGCTATCCGCCTCGAAGGGTAAAGCACAAAACAGTCCGCCCCGAAGGGTTAAAAGTAAAACAGCCCGCCCCGAAGGGTTTATGAAATATCCACCCCGAAGGGTTAAAAGTGAAACAGCCCGCCCCGAAGGGTTAATGAAACAACATCCGCCACGAAGGGTTAAAAGTGAAGCTGCCCGCCCCGAAGGGTAAATGAAACAACATTCGCTCCGAAGGGTTAAAAGTGAAACAGCCCGCCCCCAAGGGTTAATGAAACAACATCCGTCACGAAGGGTTAAAAGTGAAACAGTCTGCCCAAAAGGGTTAATGAAACAACATCCGCCCCGAAGGTTTAAAAGTGAAGCCTGCCCCGAAGGGTTAATGAAACATCATCCGCCCCGAAGGGTTAAAAGTGAAACAGCCCGCCCCAAAGGGTTAATTAAACAACATCCGCCCCGAAGGGTCAAAAGTGAAACGGCCCGCCATCTAGGCATAATACTTCTTTGGATGACAAATATTCCAGCTCCTAGGTAGAGCTTTCCCCTCGGCATTCTCGAATATGTATGCTCCTCTACGCAGCACTTTGATCACTTTGAACGGCCCTACCCAATTTGGATCAAGCTTCCCAGTTTTACGCAATGCATCAGCCCGCCTCCATACTAAATCACCAACTTGAAAGCAGCGATGTTTAACTGGTTTATTAAAAGCAGCCTGTATCCTTTATTTGTAATGTTCCACCCAGGGCGCAGCCTTCTCTTGTATCTAATCAATCGTTTCAATTGCTCCTCTTGATAGCCTTTAGTTTTCTTCCACATTAAATGTCGATAAGCGCTGCGATCCCCTACTATCTAAACAGGGATAACAGCTTCCACCCCATAGGCCAAACTGAATGGCGACTCCCTGTAGAAGTTCGAGGAGTCGTTCGGTAAGCCCACAAGACCGATGCGAGCTCTTCCTCCCAAAGCCCACATGTTCTTTCCATCCGTAGCTTAATACCTTACACAATAATACAGTTAGTAACCTCAACTTGCCCATTAGTTTGGGGGTGCGCCACAGAAGCAAATCGTTGCTTCATCCCCATCTCTTTGCACCAATCCTGGATTTTCTGCCGGTTGAATTGGGTTCCATTATCTGACACCAACACTCGTGTTCCACCAAACCTACAAAAAATGTTATTAAAAACAAATTCCATCATGTCCTTCTCGCTTATGCCCCTAACCGCTTCAGCTTCCACCCATTTTGTAAAATAATCGACTGCCACCACCAGGTGTTGTTTATTACCCGATGTTTTTGGAAAAGGTCCCGCAATATCGATCCCCCACTGTGCAAAGGGAAATGGCGAGCTCACAACCATCATATCCTCTGCCTGTATATGCGTAACCGGAGCGTGCATCTGACCTTTTTTACAAGTCCTGACCAGGTCGCCAGCCATACCTTTCATACCTGGCCAAAAGAAACCAGCCCGCAATGTTATCCCCACCAGCGCTCTGCTTTTTGCGTGATCCCCACAGTACCCTTCGTGTATCTCTTTTAATACTCCAGTCCCTTCTCCTTGGCCAAGAATTTCAAAAGAGGTCCAAAACGCGACCTCTTGTAAAATTCCTCATTTATAACACAAAAACGAGCCACTGTCATAGTTTCCTTTGTTGACAACCGTTCTGCACCTTCTTTTGCCTTAACGAGAATATCCCAGATAGGCGTACGCCAATCATCTTTAACTTCGATCTCCATTATCTCCTTCCCTTTTTCCACACTACTATGGCTTAACTCCATTAGTGTAATTTTTTGAGTATCATAAGTCCCCAATGCACCTGCTATCCGGGTGAGCTAATCAGCCTGAGTATTTTCAGCCCACGGCAAATGTTCTAGTTTAAACTCCTCAAAATGCCCAGCCTCTTCTTGCAATTTCTTTAAGTATATCTCCATGTGCTCTTCTTTTGCCTCAAAAGACCCGTCAAACTAACGAGCTACCAATTGAGAATCCGTATATGCCCATGCCTTCCTTGCTCCCAGATCGCTCGCCATTTTCATACCTTGTAATACCGCTTCATACTCAGCTTCATTGTTAGACGCCCTGTATCCCAACTTTATCGCAAATTCCAAATTTTCCTTTTTCGGGCTGGTTAACACGATCCCCAGCCCCGCTCCCGACACCATAGTCGACCCGTCAGTATGTAACACCCACACCTTCGTCTCGTCGCCCTACTTAGATGGACGCACCATCTCTTGCAGGAAATCCGCCAACACTTGAGCCTTGATGGCCGCTCTAGGTTTGTACACCACGTCGTATTCTCTTAGCTCCACATCCAACTTTACCAGCCTTCCAGACACATTTGGATTACTCAGGACCTACTTGAGAGCTAGACTTAGGTACCTTCACCTTGTGGCTTAAAAGGTATGGCCTTAATTTCGTTGTTGTACATATTAGTGCAAAACCTCCCTTCTCCAGCTCAGAATAGTTCAACTCAGCACCGCGCAACATTCTGCTAATATAATAAATAGGTTTCTAGGTACCCGCATCCTCTCTGATGAGCACCGAACTCACTGCGACCTCTCTGACTGATATATACAAGATCAGGTCTTCCCCCGGCATTGACTTAGTTAACAGTGGTATCTCAGCGAAGTATTCTTTCAGCTTATCAAATGCATCTACTGCTTCCTTGGTCTATTCGAACTTAGACCCTTTTCTGAGTACCCTGAAGAAGGGGACACCCTTTTCTGCCGACCTGGAACTGAAATGATTGAGACCTGCAATTCGACCTGTGAGTACCTGTACATCGCGCACCATTCGAGGATGCGGCATTCCCAAAACAGCCCGCACCTTCTCTTGGTTGAACTCAATACCTCTTTCCGTCAACATATATCCCAAGAATTCCCTAGATCGCACACCGAACGCACACTTCTTTGGATTGAGCTTCATCCCGTACTGCCTTAGTATAAGAAACTTTTTCCTCAATTCCTCCACATGAGATTCTGCTTTCTTGCTCTTTACCATCATATCATCGATGAAGACTTCCATAGTGGATCACAGCAGGTCTTTGAACATTTTTTCCACCAATCTTTGATAGGTCGCCCCTGCATTTTTCAAACCAAAGGGCATGGACACGAAACAATACGTCCCCGTCGAAGTAACAAAGATCACCTTGGGCTGATCCTCCTTTGCAAGAGGTATTTGGTGATACCCTTGTGAAGCATCCATCATACTTAGCAGCTCGCACCCTGAGGTCGAATCCACTAACTGATCAATTCGCAGTAGAGGATAATGATCCTTAAGACAGGCTTTATTCAAGTCGCGGAAATCTACATACATCCTCCATTTCTGCCCTGGCTTCGGCACCATCAAAACATTGGATAAGTATTCTGGAAATTGAATTTCTCGAATGTAACCCGCTTTCAATAGTTTTTGCACCTCTTCTTCAATTATTTTGTCCAGCTCAGTTCCAAAATGCCTTCTTTTCTGTTTAACCGACCTCGCCTCCGGATCTGCATTCAGATGATGTTGCACGACCTCCGGAGCTACTCCTGTCATTTCTCCATACCCAAAATAAAAAATATCCAAAAATTCCCTCAATAATTTTATTATCTCTTCCTTCAATGTTTCTGCCATCAAGGTCCCAATCCTCGTAGTGTACTCTGGGTGACCTTCTTCTAACGAGATTTCCATCAACTCCTCATGTGGCATAACATAATTCTCTTGCTCTTTCACCTTTTTCGCACTAAGTATACCCTCTTGTACCTCTTCGTATCTCTCTCGCTTGTTCTCGCTTAATCCCTTTCTGACCGTCATCTGAAAACACGACCTTGCGACCTACTGTTCAGAAATAACTTCCCCTACTTATCTCCACCGAATATTTGATACTTATGGGGTACGTTGACGTTACTGCCTGGAAAGCATTGAGGGTAGGTCGGCCTAATATATCGTTATACGCCGACCACCCTCGTATTATCAAAAACTTCAAATGCCTCTTTGCTTGCAACTCATCTTTCCCTAACACCACTGCCAATGTGATCTCTCCCTCCGTAATCACCTGCGCCCCATTAAACGCGTATATGGGTGTATTCACAGGTCAGACTCTCGTCTCCAGCTTCATTTGTTCAAGGAAATCCGTATAAATTATATTGACTGAGCTCCCATTATCTACGAAAATCCTGCCGACCTCATACCCTGATATATCAACTTCAATCACTAACGCGTCATTATGGTCTTCCTGCAGCCCGCGTAATTCATTGGGACCAAAAGAGATGACTGGTCCTGATATCTATGGGCGTCGACTCACACTAGCGACCTCCCACGTTCCCGGGCGAGCTGATTTGACATGCTTCTTACGTGCATTATTGGTATCACCATCCGTAGGTCTTCCTGAAATCATGCTTATTCTTCCCTTATTCCTTCTTGTACCATTATGTCCCTGATTTTCTTGCTGCGGCTGTATTTCGACTTGATCCTGAGGTGGATCTCTTGGAGGTGGCGGGGGCATTGGTTTCCTTGGTTCCCTTGGCTCTCTATCTCTGTAAACAACTTCCTTCAAATGCCCAGCTTTTATGAGCCTCTCAATTTCTTCTTTAAGATGTCTACACCTCTCCGTGGAATGGCCATAATTATTATGAAACATACAAAAGAAATCCGATTTGGGATTAGTAGGGAGCTGCGTGTGACTTTATGGCCATTTTATATCATTAGGTATCAGGCGCTCCATGATAGTAAACACCTTAGCTCGTGGATAGATCAGCGGTGTAAAATCCTCATTCCTCCTCCAATTTTGCATATCCACCTCAGGTTCTTCCCTTGCTGTAGGACCCGGGGTTAGGAGCCCGCACACTATCCTTCTAGGCTCTTGTCCACCTTCTCTTATCGACATACTCCATCCAGTATCCGCGACCTCCCCACCAAATCGCGCACGATATTCCTCCTCAGCTTCTTCTACCTGTATATATTTGCTGCATTTTTCTAAGACCTCATCGTACGTTCGCTCCATTTTTTTAACAAGAGACTTACGTAAGTCTTACCTCCTCAATCTTTGATGTAAAGCCCCTGCTTTCATTTCGTCCGTTGCGGTGGGCACCTCCAGCGTGGCCTTGGTGAAGTTATTGACATATTTCTTCAAAGTTTCATCAGATCTTTGCACCATAGTAAAGAGTGATTGTGCAGTCTTCGCATTCTGCCTCACGCTGGAAAATTATTTCAGAAAAGATGTTCGTAACACCTGAAAGCTGGTAATTTTCCTTTTTGCCAATTAATAGAACCAGCTTTGGGCGATTCCTCTTTAAGTGGACACAAAAGCCCGGCATGCCACAACATCTATATATCCGTGTAACATCCTCTCATTCTCAAACAATGCAGATGTTCTACCAGATCCGTCACCCCGCGTTATTGGAATTACAACGTCTTATACACCTTGGGCATCACAGCCTGCAATATATCATCTTAAAGGGGGTGTCCTTTATCTTCATCAAGCTTTTCTCCTTCCATCTGCCTTTGCAAAGCTAACAAGGCCTACTGCATGTCTCTAGACGCCTTATTCCCTGGTCCGACCTCATTCTCCCCATTCTCCTCATGATATTTGCTTCGACTCTTATGTGACTTATCCCGGGATTCACCATCCGTGCTTGAGGTTTATGTTCCACTTTCACTTTCACTAGTATGCTTACTATGCCGACCTCGATGTTTATAATGCGTTAGCCCAATTTTCAACTTCTTTGTTTTTTTGTACTTATATCTGTGCAATTCTAAAGATGAGGCAGAGCTGAAAGAATCTCCTTGTTTTCGCTTACCCACACTTTTCCTTCCGTGAGACGATCTCCGAGATAGAGACCTTCTGCTTGGTTTTGTGTTTTTTGTTACCGAATGTTCACCCTGTCTACCATTTGACTTGTCGGCTTTCTCCTTCGGAGTACCCAGCTCGCCTGCTAAGTACTTGTTCAGTTCCTTCTATTTTCCTGGGGGTACAAAATCCATAAGACCTTCTAAGAACCCCTTATTGATTTGAATGGGTTTATCTTTGGGTAAATCTTTCCACTCCTTCATCCCTAGGTGAACCGTCTTTTGCGCAATAATCTCTGACGTCTCCGCTTGTGTATCTCCTTTAGGTTCCTTTCCGCTTTGTTGTTTTGACAAGGGGGCGGCGTGCCACCCATATTCTGGATCACTGGCTCTCCATGGGAAGGTGTCAGTCCGTCTTTTGTTTGTGCCATCTTCCTCTTCTTATTCAGTTTGCTCGATCCGGAACCAAAATCTGAGATCAGCGACCACTTGATAAAACCAAAAATATTTGTTACCAAGAATAGGGGGTACTAACCTCAAATCTGAGATCAACAACCTGAATAGCTTCCAATTACATCACAGGGACCTGGTTGATCTCCAAAAAGCCTTCTGGCGAAGGTCCTCCAATGCTCAGCCAAGGTGGTGGACGGCCCCGGCGAAGGTCCTCCAACGCCTAAGTTAGCGAGTGCGAGAGATAATTTCGAGAGCTTCAAAATAGGATTAATCAACTTAATATAACGAGAGGTGTGCACCCCTTTTATATAAACAAGAGAAGTGTTCCCCAAACTAGGGTTACCTTCTCCCACCATAATTCCATAAATACCGTGACCGACTTAGATTTTGGATTTCTCCTGTATGTTAAGTTCCCATAAATAATAAATACTCGTTAAATTACCAGAATAGGCCTGGGCCTGTGATTCTTTTAATATAATTCCCCAGGACCCCACAATACCATATATATTAGCCCATTCGGGCCCCTAAAATGACTTTTTTTTATAGGCTTCGTTTTGGTATAGGCTTTCTTGAAACGACTAAATTAAAGTTACTTTCCCAAAAATAAATTCTCAATTAACAAATAATATATTTAACTATTCCAATACATTTTTCTATAAATACACACATATATACGACACTTTCTCAAAAAAATTCCTCTATCACTAACGAAATAGCGTCTATGAATACACCAACAAATTAGAAGTTCATTTAATACATATTATTACACATTATTAATAATGTCAAACATGGGATAGAATATCAATTCGAATAATATTTCAATCATAAATATCAAATAACTTACTCAATATACCGAGCTAACAGATAACGCCGAGCTATCAAACCATAAGAGGTCGCGACCCTATATGAGAACTCATCCTCATACTTAGGGTCGCTACTCTTAAAACCAGCTCGCTCAACTCTCAGAAGAAATGCTCCTTCCAAGAAATGAGGTCGCTTTCCATAAATACCAGCATGAATATTTAGTGTCGTATCAGCGTGGTTCGATACTATCATGCTCTATGATTCCTTGAGCAACAGTGTATATATCATCAATGTGTGTGGAAGATATTTCCATAAACTCATATAAACTCTTATTGTACATTGAGATTTCTTTATTCTCTGGAATCATATTAAACATCGGAGTGTCCTCCAGTAATAATTCATTGACATAAGTATAATCAGAGATAATCTCATGAGAGTAATTATCTTCATTGATGATCAATTCAAGTTGTGCCATAAATGCCCTCTTATTTCTTGGGCGAGTATTGATCGAATCAAGTGACCGCCCCATGTTTCTTTTGGAGTCACGACCTCAACCACACCTCCACGAAGTATGGTTGCAATGTCTTAATATAAGACATTGTTCCCCTTATGCGGTCTTTAACCTTGCAAAAATATTTGCAGCTTATATATATATATAATATATATATATATATATATATATATATATATATATATGATCTCGTCACTTTAGAAATTGAGTCTTCTATACTTTGAAGATTAATTGTTCACTTTACTTTACTTTCACGTTACATTGTGAAATGCGGGGATCATAATGAGGCATAGTATGAAACTACTCCTTTCGTTCCATTAGAAAATACTTTATCTTATCTCCCCCTAACAACGGGAAGACTGTCTCATTAGAGTGACAAATCCAAAGATTTAGCGGTAAAGAGATCGTATGTCAAAGGTTTCAAATAGCGGATGAATGTTGGAGATTTATATGCAACATAAATACTTAATCGTCTTTAGAAACCCCATATAAATGCATCGTGGGGGCGCAATAGGCACATATACTGCGTAATCAAATATGCGTAGATATGAATTATCAGGCTTATATCCACTTATAAGCTGTTACGCAAAATATCTTGTTAGTAGGGGTTCATAAACGAATAAGTAAGAGTTGCGTGCAATATTGCATAACCCTATGAGGGGATAAATATATGAGTGTGTATAAATATTGTCTTAGTCACCATCTATATTCTTTTCGACGGTGTCTTCTTTGAGACGTTATTATATATGCACATTAGGGTATAAGATGCATTACATCTATCTTGATTAAAATACAATATAAATCGAGTACTTTTGATGTAAACTCTCTATCATTATGAGTTCGGGTGCTATATAAGGGTGGTGAGTCCTCAATCATACTAAATGTGCTAGAAGTTTTGAAAATGCAATATTTTTATGGACAATACATGCCGAAGCATCGACCAAACTATAAAATACTTGAAAGATCCACATTTTGAATGTTTATGTCCACATGTATCACTAATTATCAATTATAAGAATGAAATATTATACTTTGTATCTTTAGCATATGCAGGTCTCAATCATACAATTTTGCTAATGAACAAGTTTTGAAAAAAAACGAGTGATGCATCTTTGAGATATGAATGTATTTAGTGATCCTAGTACTTTAGAATGCACTAGTACTTTAGAATGCACTAGCTGTAAAGTAACAGCATTAGTTTGACACTATACTGTGCATCAAATTTCTATCTCGTTTTGTGTTTCACTCAAAATAAAACTTTAAGACCAAATACAATAGTCAAATATGAATGATTGATTATATTTTCACAAGTTCTTTGTAAAGTAAGAAACAAACAAATTTCATCAATCAAAATAGAGGATATCCATTGACTAAGCAATGTTATTTTGAGAACCTTCATGCCTTCTACCATGAACTCTTACATATCATACCTTGTGATTCATTCTTCCCACATAGGTAGGGATCAACATGTCTCTTCCCCTTTACTTTGAAGTTATTTCCACTATTCATATCGATCCTAGCTAGCCTCAAGAAATTTCCTTATCCAGAGTTCTAACCTTGGTATTATGAAAAATAATGTCATGTCTCTCAATGACTTATTATCATAATTATTATTATACAAGTGCATCAGTATGTTTGCTTAAGTGGAAAAAAATAGAGTGAGATTGTATCTCTCAATTATTTATAGTCATTTAAAATGACTTTTTTCCACATATGGTAAGACATGTATTTAGTCACAACATATCAAAGTCATTGACCATTTTTAGCAAGCAAACAAATTTATTTTCACTAAATCCGTTGGCTTGGAAGTAGTATTTTATGAAATTTTCAAAATATTCATTTAGAGCACATCACAAAGTTTATTGAAATTTCTCAACTACATATACTTCCATATAAGATTTGGGGTCAATACGAAGTCTCAAATTCATTAGAGAACTGACTTTGACTTAGTTTCTTCTTTATCAGTTGGGTGTTGGTGTATGATATTTTTGTGAAATTATAGCTACACTAGTTCCCACATCAAATGACTTATAGTAGTACTAGATTTCTTTGGAGTATATTATATTTAGATTGAGTTAGTTCAATCAATTTCTTTAGATAATGAATTTGAAAAATATATGTCATACTTTGTCACAAAACTTATTTATACAATTTTGTATTGTTCATGAACTTTCATTATCATGAAAATATACAAATGTACAATCAATGATACATATATTGAAATTAAGTAGCTTATAAAATCAGCTTGAATAGAATTAACATATATGAATGTATCAATTCATCAAATTCATGATTAACTAGACATATGGAAAAATCATTAAACATATGGTAAAGTCATGATCAATCTCTCGTATAATCATGTTAATAATACAATTTCTAAATAAGAAATCATCTAAAAGCATAAGTAATAATAAATTACTCTATGAATAACATTAAAGTATTGCAAAGTTTTATTTTTGTCAATATTGTACATAACATCATATGCATATAACCATAGGTAACATATGTACATGTTTGTACAAGAATATACAATAACACATACCATGCCATATATCCATATAAATAAATATATATTACTTGCATTTAATAAATAATAGGGTAATTCGAGTTACCTTGAAGGAAAGAGACGATTATTTCCTAATTTTATTTTTGTAATAAGTTTGTCCGCGATATGTTTCTGATGACATAATCCTTCAAACCCGGTCTCCACCGTACACATTTAACCACTATATCTTGTGAATACTATATCCAAAATTCAGCTTCATCCAACGGTCCGATGGTGTGTAATTTAATTTTTAAAAGAAACTGGGCAGACAGTTTCGAGAAACAGGATCAACTCTGTTAGAAATTTATTATCAAATTCTTCAGAACTCGTTTTCAAATCTCCACTTTCAAGATTGAACTTGTATATGTTTGGAATAATATACCAAATTTTGGCTTGATCTAACGGTTCGATTGTGAGAAACCTTATTTTGAAAAAAATCGCATAGAAAATTTCAAAAACAAAATCTGCTTTTTTTCGAAATTATATATATATATATATATCCTCGTATCGCGGAATTCGATCTCCACCGTTCAGAACATAATTCAAAAGATTTTGAAGGTTCTTTAAAAATTGGAACGCGATCCAACGGTTGAAACATGAAAAAATAATTTTTCAAACTTACAACGCGGTTAAATTTTCGACGTACGAAAATTGTATAATTGTTGCTTTGGTTATGAATGCTTATTCTCGATTACTCACAATAGGTTAGAGTTTTTTCCTGATAACGTGTAAAAGGAAACACAAAAAAGAAGAAGATACAAAGGAAACGATGGAGACGGTGGAAATTAAAGTTCTCTTATTTATCAAAGACTCCCTTTATATTAGGTTTCAAATACATGTTTTCATAATATATAAAAATAACAAATATCTAAATTGTCTTTCATCAGTTACTTATTGACG
Organism: Phtheirospermum japonicum; assembly: GCA_014905375.1. Taxonomy (NCBI): domain Eukaryota; kingdom Viridiplantae; phylum Streptophyta; class Magnoliopsida; order Lamiales; family Orobanchaceae; genus Phtheirospermum; species Phtheirospermum japonicum. The sequence goes on from BMAC01001241.1 coordinate 216,032, forward strand.
AAAGTACACTAATTGTATTTTTCCTTCAACAGAAAATAAATTATATACTTGTGACATTTCAAAACAACAATAGTGAACTATATATTTAGAAAGGGGGAGTGATAATTATGCTAAATCATGGCTATTTATTGTAATCCCTAAATAATCCACGTAAATGTGGATAGGTACAAGAATCATAAAAGCCACATAACAACAGAAACACAGCCACATTATCACAAGATTCAATAGACTTTATCCAAGTTACATAACTTTCCTAATTTACCCAAACACAAGAAAAAAAAAAAAAAGATAAAGTAAGAAGGATGGTTTTTACCTAATACTAGTTTTTGTGATTTACCATGTGGTAAAACGAACAAATCAATTCCACAACAATTTCCAAGGGTCCCAGAATCTTATCCATACCTTGTACAAAAGATTTTAATACAATAATCTGAGCCCAAAAGTGTTAGGTTTGAAAAATAATTAAGTACTTGCGTGACCTTTTTGCTCAATGATTTTGAGGGGATTTTTGTCCTCAACCGCCTATTTTTATTTTTTTTATCCGTAACAAATATTCCAAGAATTTATAGCTGTCCAACTGAAGTCTGGTACAATTATTCTTCTTTTCATGTTGGTATTTGGTTCACCCACTGGCAGAAAAAGTCCTATCTTTAATTACCCCATAGTGGAATGATAAAATAAAATTTAATAAGAAAAGAATTTTTCTTAATGTTTTTTAATATCATATATTCTTTCTGTTCGATTTTATCTGTTGTAATTTGATTTTTTTTTTTTGTCTCATTCTATCTGTCGTATTTTTATTCTTAAAGAAAATTATTATTACTTTTAAATTTCAATAAAAAAAAGTTAATTTACTTTTTTACACCTACATTTATTATTTCACACTCTTAATTATTTTAAATAAAAAGATATTTTTGGCCATTTGATACTTATAATTATTAACACCTGATACGACATCAATATTCAGGTCGGCATGCACGTAGACTTAGGTCTATAAGCCGACCTCTTCTAAGATTGACGAGCTCTTATAGGCTAAAATAATATTTATATTTATAACAGATCGGTATTGAGAGCTGGGTTTTATGATTAACGGATATGGTCCAAGACGGGCTGATATGAATGGTATGGTATGTGGCCCCAACGAACTAAGAATATTGTATGGTTATTAGCTCATGGTTATTATGGTAACTTTACGAGAGTTGTAATATTTGTGATAACTTAGCATATAGGAGAAATTCTAATTCTAAGTCGGTGGTTAATAATGGTATTGTGGTATGAATAGGAGACGAGAACCCTAGATTGGGAACACGTCTCTTGTCTATATAAAGAGGACACAAGCCTCACTTCAATTCTAAGTTGATTTTATCCTACTTTTGAGATCTCATTTTATTATCATAAAAAGGGACTATCTTAAACATCGAAGGGCCTACGTCGTGGATGTCCGGATAAAGTCTTATTTTGTAGGTCAAACAGGTCGGCAAAAGCAATTCGAAGGTCAGCGACCACATTCTTGGCGAGTCAATCATTTGGTAGCATCAAGTGACACTGTTTGTGAGAGTACGAGGGAAATCGAGTTCTTGAGCCTCAGACACGAGATAAACTAAGAATATGGACAAGGAGAGGCAAGGCGAAGGCACTACAAAAAAACAGTGTTTTACGAAGGGAAAATCCCTCGGTAATCAATTTACCGAGAAAAAAATTCCCTCGATAAAACCCTCCTCAGTAAGCTTTCCGAGTGCAAATTTTCCTCGGTAATTCCCCCGTACCCGGTAATATATGTCCTCAGAAAAATCGAGGAGAAAAATACCCTCGAAAAAATCGAGGAAAATATCCCCTCGAAAAAAACGAGGGAACCATCTTCTCGAAAAAACCGAGGGATATTAAACCCTCGGAAAACCAAGGAAAAATTCCCCTCCTGAAATACAATTCGTAAGTAAACTCTACATTAAAACCATATAAAAAGTTAAAAATAAGAAAGAGACTCACATTAGTATTACTGATCTCGCATCGATCCACGTGCCTTCAGCCTTTCGGTACGTACGTACAAAAACCTGGTAAGTATTGGTCGGCGCACCCGTCTCCCGCTCCAGTATCCAAATAAAATTCTCAAATAATTAACATTAAAAAAAATAAACAAATAATATATTCTAAAATTACTTACGATATCTAGAGCATAATTGACCGCAGATATAGACCCCCACCCCAATGCTTCGACATCCCAGTACCCGAACCAGCAGGCTCGCTCCTCCTATTTCAGCTGCACTGCTCGGATTTCTTCTTATTCTCGGGCTTATCCCACTCAACCTTCCAATCCCTAGTTGAAATGCATGATATATGAGATGATATAAATGATCGGTAATAAATAAAAAATTCTAATTTAATAAGAAAACACATAATAGAATCATTTACCTCCAGACCTCCACGGTAACGCATCTCGGTAGCTGACCACCATGAAAATCATGATACTGCTTATACTCGTTCAGCCACTTCCCATACTTGTCCGACATCATTACATTAAATGCTGTCTTTCTCTAATTAACAGTATACTCGTCCGTGTCCCAAGAACAAATATCCTACAAAATAAAAAAATAATTACAATTCAATTGATACATGATTTTCAAGTTATAGTAAAGATTAATGAGTTTGGATATAAAATAATAATTACCTGAAACATGTCCCACCAGACTTGACGAGTCTCCTCAAGGATTGGTTTATATCACCACCCGACGGGATGGAGATCCTTCTCCATAATCTCCCAAAATATGGTGGTCACTTGACCTCTCTGCTATGTAGACTATAATTATGTTTGTGGTTACAAATATAATTTAATAATAACGATAATTAAAATTTTAAATTATTAATTTACTTACTTCTTCCTGGCGATATAATTAAACAAGAACTCCCCTCCGTGATGGGACCAACTGCCGTCGTGATGTACCCGCATCGGATGGTGTTGGTGTCGGTGTGGTGGTATCCGCGGTCAGCGCTGAATGATCAGTACCAATGCCCACGAAATCGTCATCAAAATAAGGTAAATGATTATCCGACCACATATCAGATCGACCTAGGCAGCTGGATCTACAACCTCTCGGCATCAGATAAAGTTATCGGATAATACGAGCATTTTAAAAAAACACCAGTATATATTATATATCAAACGTCTTAATAAATCCAAACATAAAAGAAATTACTTATAATTAATTTTGCACTTATATATATTTACCTAACTAGTTATTTCGGGACCTCACTACTATATTTATCTAAATTAACTTTTTAAGAAAATTGAGTATAAAATTGATAAGTAATCAACTAGACGTAGAAATCAATATTCTATATGCACCACATAATTTTATTAGTTGACCCAATTGATAAAAGTATTTCAAAAATATTTGAAGCACATTAATTTTTGGGAAAAAGATTGTAACCATCCTGTACTATACGCGTTTTTTGGGTTTGCATCCTAACGGTTTTTTTTTTGTAATTTAATGCATCATGTACTTCACATAATTCTGAAAGTGCATCCTTCGACCATCCAACTCGCCCCAACTCGCCGGAACTCACCTAGTCTCGCGAGTGAGGTTGCATATTTTCAAACCCGTATACTTTAGGTGAGTTCCGGCGAATTTATTATTTATTTAAAACTAGTTCGGGAATATTTTATTAAATATTTTATTAAATATGCAAACTCATCGAATTTATTATTTAATAAATAAATTTTTTTTATTTATTTAGTAATACTAGTTCCGGCATATTTTCTCACCTAGTCTCACCAGAAATAAATAATAATTTTTTTTTGTATATTTGTTTTTTATAAATTTTGTATAGTACAAGATGCACTTTCAAAATTTTGTATAGTATAGGATGCATTAAATTACAAAAAATACAAAAAAAAAAAAGTTAGGATGTAAACTCAAAAAACGCGTACAGTATAGGATGCATATAGTTTTTTACCCTCGTTGAAGTAAACCCTAAATAGAAACTCTATGTGAAAATTAAATCCTAATTGGAAATTAAACCCTAAATTAAAACTCTAATTGGAAATTAGACTCGAAATTGAAACCCTAATTCATGAGGTAAACCATAAATTGAAACCCCTAATTGGAAATTAAACCCTAAATTGAATTATAAGTATAAAATTAAAAATGGAATTAATACATACAAATAATATAAAAAAATATAAAAAAAAATTGAAAAAACAAACAAAAAAACTTACCCTCGGTTGGGGGTTGCGCTGAAGGCGGGTGGCGAAGGGCGGATGGTGGCGGGCGCAGGGTTGCTGTAGAGAAGATTCGAACGACAGGCGGCTCTTGGTTGCACCGGCGAAGGCGGGTGAACGGACGGACGGGCGGCGTTCGGTTGCTGCGGGACGGACGGACGGATCTGCT
>BMAC01001241.1:224816-256476 GCA_014905375.1 Phtheirospermum japonicum
CGCCCCCCGTTCGTAAAATGATAGGATTTGTTAATTTTTTTTTACTAATTTTCTATTTATTACGGATATTTACCGATCAACACTCGATCTTTGTGGTTCCATGAAATCGAGACGCACCCCGTGACATCCCGTTCATAAAATGATATAATTTTTTTTTAACTATTTTTTCCATTTTTTTAATTAAAAAAACGTGTATTTAACGATCGACACCCAATGCTCGTGGTTCCAAGACATCGAGACGCACCACTTGTCACCTTTACAAAATCATGACCATCTTCCACCTATCATATGAGTATAAAGTATCTAGTGGGAAACAAGATAGGCGATGTAATATCGTAGCAACAGGTCGCCAGATCATGTTACTAAATGACAGTAAGGAAAGGGATGAGTGAAGGAAATCGAGAGAGAAGCGAAGTTGGGTAAGAAGGGATACTCAATGATAAAAAGATGAGGGGCGAGGAGACCTCTGTCCAACCTCATGAGGAGCTTATGGAAATTACATTGGAAGAATGAAGGCTGGAACATACCATCAGAATAGGAATTCAAATGACGGAAAACGTGAAAGTAGAACTTATTTCTTTATTAAGAGAATTTCGAGACATCTTCGCCTTTAGAGATGAGGAACTTCCAGGAGTATCTTCTGAGGTCACGCAACACCACTTAAATGTTAATCCTGAGGCGCAACCTGTACGACAAAAAGGAGACAATTTGGAGCGGAGTTGGACAAGGTGATTGAAGAGGAGGTACAAGAGTTGTTGAAAGCTGGTCATATCCGAGTGATTCGATTTCCCAGAATATCTACCAATGTTGTGATGGTAACTAAGCCCGGTCAGAAGTGGAGGATGTGAGTAGACTTCCGTGAGTTGAACAAATCTTGCCCAAAAGATCATTATCCGTTACCGCGCATTGACCAACTGGTCAGCTCAACTTCGGGGTGCAAGCTGTTGAGCATGACGGATGCATCATAGGAGTATCATCGAATCCCATTGGAGAAGGAGGACCAACCTAAGGTGATATTTGTCACCTCGACTTGTACGTATTGCTTTGTTTCCATGCCGTTTGGGTTGAAAAAAGTAGGGGCGACCTATCAAAGGTTGGTAGACAAGATGTTCAAGGACCTGTTAGGATCAACCATGGAGGTCTATGTGGATGATATGCTGGTGAAGAGCAATAAGGCAGAATCGCATATGGAGGAATTGAGGAAGGCCTTTGCTATACTAAGACATTACAACAAGTGGTTGAACCCAAAGATGTGTGCTTTTAGGGTTCGATAGGGTAAGATTTTTGGTATATGTTGACAGAGAGAGGCATCGAAGTCAATCCAAAGAAGTGCGAGCTGTCATGGAGATGCTGCATCCTCGAACGGTGAGTGATGTATAGTACCTAACAGGTCGCATTGCAGGAATTAGCCGTTATATCCATATCAGTGGAGAAGGGCTTTCCATTTTTTAGAATGTTGAGGAAAAGGTCCAAGTTTGAATAGACCAAAGAGGCAGCAGAGGCTTTTGATAAGCTTAAGGAGTACTTGACTGAAATCCCACTGCTAACTAAACTTATGCCAGGCGAAGATCTAATCTTTTATATATCTTCCGGGAAGGTCCGGTGAGTTTGGTACTAATCAGGGAAGAAGCGGGGGTTCAAAAATCCATCTACTATATCAGTGGAATGTTAAGGGGAGCTGAGTTAAACTATTCAGAGATCGAGAAGGGTGGATTCGCATTGATCTACATGGAGAGGACAAAAGGTTAAGGTAAATAATTTAGCTTTCAAATACATCTTTCCCAATCAAAGACATCCACTCTCCTCCCAACTCTTGCATGGGTTTGGGATTTAATTTCTCTCTCTAGATCTGAGATTTAATTTCAAGCTTTTCCTTGGATTTGTAAGCTCAAGAAGAATTCAATTAATAACTTGGATTTTAATTTGATTGTAATTTCATTCAAATTTTTGGTTTCTTTTTCTTAATTCAAGTAAATTTTCCTTAACTTTCTTTCTTGTTCTTCAATTTCTAGCTTGTTCTTCAATTTATGCATTTTGCCTTATCTCTTAGATTTATTGTTAGATTTGTGATTTGGTTTATGGAATATAGGTGAGTGACACACCTTGATTATAGATCGGGTCCTTGATCATTCTTATTTAAGTATTTCATATGCTTTATTTTGGTTTATATTTTCACGCATGGTTTTATGATGAATCCTAGATCTACTCTTCGTTTCTAGTTATTTTTCAAAAATCTTTTAACTTTCATGTCAACTTTTATTGTTCTTTCTATTGGTGCTTTCGATTTTCGTTAATTTGCATTATTTAAATTTTATGATCATGCATGCATAGTTATACCTTAGGCTTTCATGCTTGTACTTTGTTGTTTCTTTGCTTTTTATTTCTTATTTTGATTATTGCTTGCAATTTCAATATGGCATATGCATGAGGCATCCGAAATACGTGCTTCACTTTTCATAGATCGTCGTAGTTTCTCGTTTATATTCATAATTTTCTATTTATTTTCGCTTTCCTTCAATATCTAAAGTTAAAAATCCATTTATTCATATAATTGCATCGAATTCTTATAATACCAATCCATACGAACCCTTATCTATACTACAACTTCTAAGACATTACTCTTCAAAATGGCGCTGTTGCGACTCGGCTTGGTTAAGGTTTTTGATTTTCTTTTAGTTTCTTTGTGTTTCTAGCTTTCTTTTGTATTTGATGTTTTTACCGAGTGTATGCAAGGTCGTCGAGCCCTTGGGAACGATTTGGCTCCTTACATTTCAAACCTCGATCGTTAAGGCGTTTAAGACGTTCCTTGTCTACTACTCACAATATGGTGAATAATCTTCCCACTACCGGCCCGTTTCCTAATCCACGGTCCTATGATCCTCATAGCTCTAGTACTCCCGAGCCCGTCGTTCATGTCGATCTATCCCCATCAAGTGATAAGCCCGGTCTTTTGACTTCCAACCCAACGAGCCCTCCCGACCATGCTCTAGGAAATCAAGGGAGTGGTTTCACCACTCATGGACACGCCATGGGCCTACCCAAGGTAACGTACATATTTCTAATCCTTATGGCGAACCAAAAACTTGTTTGTTGTAGGAGAAAAGCATTTCGTTAAAATGGAGAAGTTATATTACAAAATTTCAATTAGATGAAGGGGCATAAAGGGGTACCATCTCATCCAGAGGGATTTCGAGCTCAGCACCAAGCCCAGCCTTCATTACTGCTTGTGATGTACACTAGGTCCACCAGACATCTTTGAGGGGTTGGTTGACGTCGCCGCGCTAAAAATAGAAAGGAGGTAGATTAGCTTCCAATTGTTTCTCATCCATCTCGAAGTTGATCCCCGCTAGCTAGAGTTGAGCCTTGACTCGCCCTAGGGTGGTCCTGAAATACAGCTTTGCCCCCTTTCCCACTTTCTGCAAAAAGGTCGTCGTATGCCGGTAGGTCGTAATTAGACTTGTTCTATAAGATGCTAGGAACTTCTGACTCACCTCGCTTCTCAAAAACATTTGATGAACTACATCAACCCCCTGTTTGTGTGCTAAATTCACCTCCTTCTCTTTCTCCATCAATAACCCTTCCATCTCTATTTGACGCTTCGCAAGCCGGGTGACCTCTGCCTTCATTGTCTCTAGCTCATCCACTTTAGCTTTCATCATCTCTAGCTGACACCTTGCTACATTTAGTTATTCTCCTTGGACCACCATCTGGTGATGAGCTTCGTCCAGTTTCCCTTGCATTAAAGACAGTTGCTTAGTTTGTCTATCGGCATGGGCTGTCAGCTCGTTGCATGCCTCCTTCCATTTATTTGCCGACTCTCCCTCAAAGTTTGCAGTCAGTGGTGGCTGGATAGTGAGGCCATCAGGGGTTGTAGATGTGCCATGAAAGACAATAAAAGTAAGTTATGAGTTAAAAATACACTGAAACATATGATTAACAGGATGGGATTTTGAAGAATGAATTACCCGAGTAAAGTACATAGACGTTAAGGACACTTGGTCGACTATGTTGAGGGTCGCTAAATACTCTTTATCTACATTCAACACTTGAATCTGGAGAAAGGGCTTGATCTGGTCGTCATTGTCACATCACAGAAGACCACTATTCAAAATTGGGAAGCCCGAGCTAGATGCTCCCTGGACACAATGGCATTTTAAGCGAGCAGATGTGGATCGAGCTCCGGCTTGACAGCAGATAGTTCGCGTCTTCTTGCCTTTGCTCACTGAGGCATGAAGAGGCAGTTGATCATCAGAGTCAGCGATCTCCACCGATTTACCCTTGGCAGCTAGAGCGAGCTCCACTTTATCGACAATATTTATAGTGGCAGATGTAGAGGTCACCGCCGAAGTTGGGTCTGGTAGACCATTGTTGCGCCCTCCGAGCTCGAGGACCCACTGGCGATTATAAGGCGCTCTGTAGAAAAATAAAGTAGATTATTATTTATTTTTATGCAGGTTAGAAAAAATAGATTTATAATATGTTAAACCAACCAAACTCGAACCTGGTTATTTGTAGAGTTTGCTGGCTGAGGCCCACGGAAGAGTACACCCTCTATAACTCGGTAGTCTCATTACTTCTCAAGGAAACTTGCTCCAGTTCTAAGTATTTTTTATAGAGAGAGTGGTGTTTTTTCTCTGTGGGCACTAGTTCTTGGGGAGGGTTCGCTTCCTTCCATTCCGTGGGAAATTTCTAGGGCTCACCAAAATAAAGGAAGAAAATCTTAGATTGCCACTCATAGACTTATGATGAGGGGCGAACCATGAAATGCATCTTTTGACGCGAGGAAAGGTAGAAGGTACCTTTTTGATTTATTATTGTGTAGCAGAAGTGAAACGATTCAATATCTTGTTCTACATTGTAATATGTGCATAATATTATATATCCGGCTATGAACCTAATGGAGTTAGGGGCCATTTAGAATAGGGGGACTTTATATTTTTCAGCTGTGGCGACCAGGAAGGGGTGCATAGGAAATCTAGTTCCTGCCCTTAAATGGTCGTCGAAGACAATAATATGGTTTGTAGGGGGATGGTCTGGATCATTTTTTCCAGCTTTGGGCTGGACAAATAGATGGTGTTTCGAAGGTTGAGGCTTTCAATGAAATCCGCAAGCTGATTTTGGTCTTGGACTACCCAGGGATTTTCAGTGGTCACTCGAGTAGCTCGCGAAAGGAGGGTATCTTGCCATGAGCATACGAGGGTACAACTATTACAGGGTTGGAGAAAAAAAAATCAGGATTAGATGAGGATGCAGGTATTTCTGGTTGGGTTAAGGGGATATAGCTTCTGGGATGTCCTCAGTCAAGGCTCTAGTTTCAGCCTCAATCTCGGACCAGGAGGGGCTCCCTGTAGGTTCATCAATCAAGCCGGTTCTGGGTGTGGAAATATTTTTTCTTTTACTTGGTCGGACCAGAGGAATTTCTATGGATTCTGTTTCAAACGGCATATCGTGGATATGAGAGTTAAGGTATTGAGAGTCTGAGTTCGAGGAAGCTAAAATCACGATACATTAATAAGTAATGGAACAGAAAATGGGGAAGGGGAAGAAAAGATACATATTCAGAATGAAGAAATTCAAAATAAAAATAATTAGTGCAGAAATCGTAAATTAAGTTTGAGGACTTACGCATGGTGTCGAGGAGTAGTGAACTTGCTAAGTTGAATTTCTAAGTTAAGGGTAATTATATATTTCGCTGGAGAGTTCTTGGAGTTTTGTTGCAGATAAAAATGGTGAGAAATTGCTTTTGCTTTTTTTGAAATACAAAGATATGAAGGTGAAAAGGACACTTGTATTGGGAGCAGCGCAAATCTGAAAAGTCAGGGAAGTTTCTGGGCGACGCAAAGGTTGGTAGGGTTAATCGTGGGCCTTTCACTTGTTGGCCTACAGGAATAAATATATTATGAGGAAAATATCCTATGACACGTGTCCGACACAATGGTAGTATGCATTAAATGTTCTTAAGTCTGAGGTGATGTTTAATGGTTTTTGGACTTTTATCAAGATGTAAGTGGGATTAACTTTTGGGGTTACTTATGATTATATTCCACTTGATTTCCTTCCTCAATCAAGTAGAATGTGGGGGACTAGCTGATATGACATCAAATATTCTAGGTCGGTAGGCATGTAGTTTTGTAGGAATTTATGAGGCAACCTCCTCTTTAGAAGGGGCGATCTTTTCTATAAGGGCGAGCTGTTTTGAGAGTGGCGAGCTCTTATATGAGGGTGGTGAGGTCTTATCCGGTGAATGATATTATAAAAACTCGGTATTTAGAGTTGGTCTTTATGGTTAATAACATATTGGGCCCTCGTTAATAACTACAGGGAATTACCCATTCAGCTTAGTTTATGGTAAGGAAGTTGTTATTCTAGCACAGATAGTGGATGATCACATCGCTTGGATACCTTTGATCCAAAGGAGAATGAAAGATTGGTTACAGGATCTTTGGAGATGATTTAGGAGATAAGGGATAAGGCAGCGGTAAGGGTGGGGAAATACAAACAAAAGATTCATGTGACATATAATTAGAAGGTAAAGAGAAGAAAATACCAGGTCGGCGATCTGGTATGGAGCCATGTTGATGCAATATATACTACAGGAAAGCTGTTTCCTAATTGGGTGGGACCATTCAAGGTAATCGAAGTACAAAAAGGGGGAGTATATGTGCTAGAGAATGAGGAAGAAAAGGCGGTGCCAAGAAGCTGGAATATTTGTCATCTGAGAAAATATTATGTCTAACTAGTTCGGAGATGGGATATAGAAGCAAGTATAATCGTATATTACTTGGGATATGGAAGCAGATTTAATCATATATTACTTTACCCGACGCTTAGTTAGGTCGAAAGGTGATTAATAAGATGGAGATTGTGAAATTATGGTTTTTTATAGATATGGGATGATTCTTTTATTTGGTTGGAAATGATTTATGGTTACGGTTTTATGATTTTTATAGATATGGGGTGACGCTTTTATTCTTTCGGCAATGGTTTATGGTTATGGTTTTATGGTTTTTTATGGATATCGGCTGACGCTTTTATTAGGTCGGTGATTGTTTATGGTTATGGCTTTATGGGTTTTTATTGATATGTGATGACGCTTTTATTTTGTCGGCGATGGTTTATGGTTAGGGTTTTATGGTTATTTATGAATATGGGCCGACGCTTTTTTAGGTCGGTGAAAGTTTTTATGGTTTAATCTTATGGTTATGGGCTGACGCTTCTTTGGTCGGTGACGGTCTTATGGTTTAATTTTATGGTTATAGGCTTACGCTTGTTTAGGTCGGCGAAGGCTTATGGTTAATTTTTATGGTTATGGTTTAATATATGAGGGACTAATTATATTATATGGTTTAATTCGTGTTGTCTAAATGATTTTGTTTGGTTATGTGGTTATGTGTTTTATTTGGGTTATATAAGTTGGCTAGGTTATTTGGTTTTATATGGTTTACCTGATTTATGTGGGTTAACTTATATAATATTGTCTACTTGATTTAATTATAGTCTATGGTTCAGTTTCAAAAGTTACGGTCTGATCCCAATTTTGATTTAGATCGTATCATGAATTAGATGGGTATAATCTTACTTAGGTCGGAGATGTTATATGGTTTTATGGAGTTGTTATGGGTATGGTCTTATGGTTTTATGAACCAGTGCTTATATAGGTGTTATGACCAGTGAAGGTTAATTGTTTATGAGGGCGATGCTTAACTAAACCTTTAAGGGTTATCGTTTTACGATTAAGGCCTTTTAACGGGATGTTGGTTTAGCTTTTTAGGCTGTCCTAGAAATTTTATGGTTTATGGTGATTGGAGATTTTTTCAATTGATTTAATGATTTGTAGAATGATTATTATGGTTAGCTTGATGGTACCAGATCTCATGGGTTAGAAGGTGTAAGTTTTTATCTTACAATATGACTTTACTCTTGGAAAGCTAAAAATAGTAGTGCATGAAAAATAAAGTTTCATTATATGTTGGTGATGGTTTTACAATGTTCGAAAAATACATATACTAAGGGGATTTTGGGAAGCTTGAGAAACAAATTCATCCAATGGAACATCGAGCTTGGCGCCAAGACCAGCAGATACAACCGCTTGAGCTGCACACTTATTCCACCAGATGGCTTTCTTGGTCCCGTCGAGGTCGCTCTTCCAGAAATCAAACGAGGGCAGATCTTATCCAAGCTTTTATTTATCTACTTGGAAGTTCAAGCCAGCCGCTTGAATATGCTGTTTGACTTGCTCGATGGTAGTCTTGAGGTATGGCTTAGCCCACTTGCACACTTTTGGGAGAAAGGCCGAGTATGGAGGTAGGTCGACATCAAGCCAGCTTTGTATGCATCAATGAACCACCGACCTACCTCATTCCTCAAGAAGGTGTGATGATATTCTTTAAACCCCTAACCATGACCCTCTCGGATCCCTTGAGCATACGCTGCTTTTTCCTTTGCTTGCAGCTCTATGTGGAGGTCGTCGAGCTCTGATTGGTGGTATTCCTTAAGGTTGTGAAGCTAGGAGTTTGATGTCTCGAATTGGCAATGTAGGGTGCTTAGCTCCTCTTCCCGAGCTATTATTTGCTGAAGAGCCTCATCTAACTCGCCCTAGGTCAGGGAGAGCTACTCGGTTTTCCTTTTTGCTTGAGCTGCCAACTTGTTGGTTGCCCTTTTACATTTATCTAATGATTCTTCCTCTTTATTGACGACTAGTAAGTGACTGGACAGGGAAACAAGAACATGCTCCATCTACATCCAAAAAGATACATGTTAATCATTTTTAATAGAAGATTAATAGGAAAGTTTTCTGAAAAGGTACTACCTGCGAGAAGCATCATGACATTAAGGCCACCTGATCAGGAATGATAAGGCTCGCCTGATATTTCTTGTTCTGGGTCAGCACTCGCCTCTCAAGGAAGGGTGGGAATAGCTTGGCCTTGTCACAGTTCAAGAGGCCGATGGATTGAAGTGGGGTGATTGAGCTTGAGGCCTCTTGAGTGCATCGTCGTTTGGGATGAGGGGATGCAGATTGAGCCCGTGAATGACCGCACATGGTTTTCTTCTTTTTTCCATTTCCCACCGAGGTTCAAAGAGACAGGTGGTCTTCAGTAGTGTCGATGACCTCAATCGATTGGTCTCTCGCCGAAAGGGCAATTACTATCTCTTTTTTGGTATTTACGGTTAGGGCTACAGAGGTGACGACATGCATTGTGTCTGATTGAGTAGCCATTACATCTTCCGAGCTAGAAGAGATGGCGAGCCCAAATTTTTCTACAAAGAAAGAAGAAGTGGTCAGTGATTATTATGATTAGAGGTTAAGAATAAGACCCTAAGGTGTATTAACATACCATGTTCGGATTCCATCATCTCTAGAGGTCAACAACTAATACCTAAGAAATCATACACCCTTTTGTAATTGGTAAGCTTTACCACGTCGCAAAGGAGTTTATTTCATTCCTCAATCTAATCTATGTATTTTTGATGAAGGGGAAGAAGGGGTTTTCCTTACAATACTTGTCTCTTGAGGAGGAGTTACCTCCTGCCATTCGGTTGGGAAGGGCCAGTGCCCGCGGGTATGAAGATTTTGTTTCTCACATTTAATGGACTTTTAAGGAATGGCGAACAAGAAAATGGGCTTTATATGGTGAGAAGAAAGAGAAAATGTGCCTTTCTGATTCTTAGTCTCGTAAAAAAAAGAAAAAGAAATCTACATCAAGTTCTACTTTATAAAATTGGCACAATATGATGTAGCCGGTAATGAACCGAATGGAGTTCAGAGCCATTTGATAAGAGGGACTCCGTGTTTTTGGGCTACAGCAACCATAAAGGAATGCACAGAGAACCTAATCCCAATATTTATATGGTCTTCAAAAACAGTAATGCGATAGGGAGGGTGATTATTTGCATTGTTCATGTCGGCCTCAGGCGTAGAGGCAAGCATGGTGTTGGGGAAGTGGAGGTTTCTAATAAAAACTGCCAATAATGCAGGGTCATGAAGAACTCAAGGGTTCTCTATGGTAACCCTAGTACTTTGGGGAAGCTTAAGTAGGTTGGTATGAGCCGAAGGATGGTTACCGGGTTGGATAAGTAAAAGTTTGGGTCAGTTGAGGAAGGAAGAGCTTGTGATTGAGGTTAGGGATGGAAATCTCGTCCCAGCCGATCTGAACCGCACCATTTGGGGCGCCCCGCCCCGTACCCCGCGGCGGGGCGGGTCCGGGTATCACTTCTGCCTCGCGGGTTCTCGGCCAGCCCCAACCCGTACAATATTTTAATTTTTTTATATATTTTATATGTTATAAATATATTTATATAATTTATATGATTATTTATATTTTTATACACTTATTATTATATTTAACATTTATACATTAATGATAATATTTTATTAAATATTATACATTAATAAAAGTAAATAAATGATAAATAAACTTATAAATAAGCTAATAAATGTATAATAAAAATATTGTTTTTTGTTTATTGTAGTTTTTATCATTTTTGTAGTCTTACATTTAATTTTTATAGTAATATATTTTGAATTTTCTATTAATAATAAATAAAATAAAAAATTATTTAATCGGGTCGCCCCGACCCGTAAAGGGTCGCCCCGGCATGGCTGTCTCTTATACACATCTAGATGTGTATAAGAGACAGCGATTGGGGTAGAGGGATGGCTTCAGGGATTCCCTCGGTTAATACCCTAGTGTGGGCTTCTAGTTCAACCCAAGTAGGGCTTCCCTCCGGTTCATCTACAAGGCCGATTTTAGGTTGATTAAGATTTTTTCTACTATTTTTCCTATTTGGAGGGATTTCTATGAGTTCGCACTTCAAGGAGATGTTTGGAATGGGGGTTAGATCCATGGGAGAATTAGAATTAGAGGATGCTAAGTAAATAAAAAGGGGAGGAAAAAAAAGAAAAAATATTCAGAATATGATAAAAGTGAAAACAACACGTGTAGTAAAATAAATTGAAGAAGAATAGGGGAACTTACCAATTTTAGTTAAGCTCAATCTATCCAACTTACACCAAAATTATCAATAAAAACTAACTAAAATACTAACAAAAATAAGAACAAATTCATGTTAATCAAGGACTCAGGCCTCGTTCTTTAATTCTAAGTTGATTTGATCTTACGTATTTTGAATTCTCGAATCTCTCGCTAACTTAAGCATCGGAAGGCCTACGCCGAAGCTGTCCACCGCCTTGGCTTAGGTTTTGTCTTGCAGGATCGATTAGATCGCCAGGTGGCTCTTGGAGATCAATCCGGTCTCTGTGACGTTATTTGAAGCTATTTAGGTCACTGACTTCGTATCTCAGGTCAGTACCCCATATTCTTGAAGTGCCAATATTTTTGGTCGCATCAAGTGACGCCGTCTGTGGGAAGAGGGACATCGAGTCCTTGATCAAAACACGTGAGAATTGTCTTACGAACGCCGAGGCCTGAGGAATGATGCACAAACTAATGATGATGAGAGTGGGGAATCATCCAAGAATTATGAATTCCGTAAAAGATATTACAAACATCGAGGTCTGCGCCAGAATAAAAGGGACGATGATGAAGTGGGACCTGGAGATAAAGCTTTCAGAGATGATTTGCACATTTTATACGTCTTTTTGTTACCTTTTTGTGTCGTGTTTGCATGTGATTTGCTTTCATTTATGGGTGCTAGGAGTCGATTAGGCCGTTATTGTTAATTTTAGGATTTTGTATCATTTGCGTGGTTTTTATTATGTTTTCGTAATTTTCACTCATTTTTGTATTTTTGGCCGTAGAATGACCTAGCGGGACCCGTGCATGTTTAGGGCATTCCATTCGACTCGTTATGGAATTGACAAGCAAGAGAACATAGCACGAACGAGGAACGACAGTCGGCGGATGTCTAGAGTAGAAAATGAGAAAGATTGAGCCGGTAGCAGCAATGCAAGTCGATCGACTGCTCAACAGAAGCTGGGCTGTTTGAGGATGAAGCAGTCGATCGACTGCGACACTGGAAATTTTGTAATTCTTGACCCATTTTGATGATTTTGCCCCTACGTCTTTATATATATATCAGCCTCTCCCGCAACAACCTTATCCTTCCTTGGTTGATTTTGGAAATCCTTCAATATCTTCCAAGCTTTTACTATTCCATTGCTTTAAAGCCCTAGATTATAATCCTTAGTTTAGTCTAGTTAGTTTAAGTTAGTTTTTATTGGCAAGTGTTGGAGAGGGTGACACCTCCTTCATTTGTGGTTCTTGTTGCGTTTAAAGATTTGATTTATCCTTTGAAGGTTGGAGCTAACTTGAAAGCTTTTATGTTGAATGTAAAATTGGTAGTAATCTTTCTCTTTTATGTTGTGTGTTGTGTTTGTATTATTGTAATTGCTTTGGTGTTGGTTGTTTAATTTGTAGTTCATGTTGTTTTTCATTGCATTTCAATTTCTCATTTCCATCCTCTAGCTTGTTATTCTTCTTTTGGTTAAAACTCCATTGAAGCCCTCATTTGAAGCTTTTTACTCCTTTTGTCAAAAAAAACCTTTGTTGTTTGAAAGACATAACGGGATTTCCTCTTTGATAAATTTAACTTCTTTACATTTAATGCTCTTTGACTCCTTGCATTTCAAAGCTTTGTTTTTTCCTTCATTTCTCTTTCATTTACAAGCTTTCCTTAGTTTAGTAGTTTTAATTTATTTAAGATTGTTGATTAGGTTTAATTAGTTTCATTAAAATTAGTCATTTTCAATCAAGCTTTAATTATTCATTCCCCTTTGCTTTAATTAGTGATTCCAAGTTTTCATTTCAATGCTTTAGTACTAAAAACTCAAACCCAAAACAAATGACTATTGCTTTTGTAGAGTAGATTAGTTTAATTGGGATTAACAAGAGATTATGTAAAACCACCGATTGCCAATAATATCTATCCTCGAGAGACACAACTCAAAAATAACTCACCGATCTACAATCGACTTCGTACTATTGTGGAGACGATTTCTAAAACTAGAGTGTTAAGAAATCTTCGATCAGGAGACACGCAAGAGGCTCTTTTAGCTCTACAATGACAAATGGATGGAAACAGGCCAGATGAAGAGAAGGGGCATCCTTTCTTGGAAGATATATTACAAGATGAACTACCCAAGTTGTATAAGACATTAGAGTTTAAATATCATGGGTCGACAGTCCCTACTCGACACATGCAACTTTTTTAGAATGAGGTGATCTTGCATAACTATACGGATGTTGTGGCATGCCCAACTTTTTTATCTACTTTAAGGTGAATAGCATAAGACCGGTTCCATCAGTTGACACCGGGGAAGATCACTAGCTTTCGGGTGTTAAAGGCCGCCTTTCTGAAGCAATTTGTCAGTGTTAAGCACCACACAAAAACAGCATAGTTTCTTTTCACAATGGTGCAATTACTGAAGGAAAGATTGAAACATTATCTTACTCGATTCACTAATGCCACGCTAGAGGTAGCTACAGCTACAAACAAGATGAAAGCTGGGGCACTACATCAAGGGTTACAGAGGGA
Organism: Phtheirospermum japonicum; assembly: GCA_014905375.1. Lineage (NCBI taxonomy): Eukaryota > Viridiplantae > Streptophyta > Magnoliopsida > Lamiales > Orobanchaceae > Phtheirospermum > Phtheirospermum japonicum. The sequence continues at coordinate 238,311 of BMAC01001241.1, forward strand.
GGATCTACACAAGTCTCTGGCTAAAAAGGATGCACGAACGTATGACGAGGTTCTAGAAAGATGTGATAAATATATATAGGTGGAGGAAGCTGAAGAGGAGCATCGATTACGGTTTGGTACGAAGGTCGCGGAGACCAGAAGTAATATACCTAAGAGATTAGAGGTCAAAAGGGAACCACGGAGGGTAGTACGCGGGCTCTTAAGTGCTAGTACAGATCGGAGAGCATCACCTAAAATAGATATGAGAGATTGGAGAGAAGAGGATTTTACACCTTTGGCATATCCCCAAGCAAAGGTGTTTACTATCATGGAACTCTTAATACCCAACTTCATAAAATGACCAGAGACCCTCACACATATTCCCACTAATCCCAGGTCGGAATTCTTTTGTTTGTTTCATAATAACTATGGTCATTCCACAAAAAAGTGCATGCATCTTCAGGAGGAAATCGAGAGGCTCATTAAAGTTGAACATTTGAAGGAATTCATATACAGAGACATGGAACCACGTGAGCTAGTGCGAAAACTGCCTCCACCACCGCTGGAGGGTCCACCTCAAAACTGGGTCAAGAGACAGCCACAGCAGGGAGGTCAAAAAACAGAATGATCAGAGGAGAGCAGGAGGGAATAAAGTGAGAATTAACATGATCTCGGGAGGGCCAATGGATGGTGATATGAACAACGCACGGAAGAAACACTCCAAGTCAGCTTGACCTGGACCATGGGAGGTCCCTGTCATGAGTAGGCGACCTCAAAGGTCAGGACCTATCATCTCTTTTGGTCCTGATGAACGAAGTGGGCTGCAGGAAAATCACAATGACGCATTGGTAATTGAAGCTGAAATAGCAGCATATGAGGTAGGAAGAACATTTATAGACAATGGGAGTTCTGTTAACATAATATACTCAGATTGCCTGGAATAAATAAAGTTAGAAACGAAGGTGCGACCTGTGAATACACCCATCTACGCTTTTAATGGAGGACATGTTATTATGGAGGGCGAGTTGACACTTTTAGTAATATTGGGTAAGGGAGAATTGCATGCAAAGAAGGACTTGAAGTTTTTAATAATTCAGGGGAGGTCGGCATATAATGCAATACTAGGGTGACCTGCTCTTAATGCATTCCAGGCGATAACCTATACATATCATATGATTATAAAGTATCCCGTGGGAGATAAAGTAGGAGAGGTTATGTCCAAACAACAGGTCACCAGGTCATGTTATCAGATGACGGTCAGAAAAGGTTTGAGTGACAATAAACGAGAAAGGAAGGAAGATGTGCATGAAGGGGTGCTTAGTTCCAAAAATAGAAAATAACAGGAGAATTCTGTTCGCCCGTATGAAGAATTGATGGAGATCTCGTTGGAGGAAGGTCGCCCAGAGTACACTACGAGGATAGGGACCCAAATGATAGAGATAATAAGGGACGAGCTGATAGCGCTGCTAAGAGAATTCTGAGACATCTTCGCCTTTGGGGATGGTGAATTGGTAGGGGTATCTCCAGAGGTCGCTCAACATCATTTGAATGTAGATCAAGAGGAGAGGTCGGTTAAACAGAAAAGAAGACATTTCGGGGCAGAGCTAGATAATGTAATTGAAGAAGAGGTGTAAAATTTATTAAAATAAGGCTATATTCGGGAAATCCAATTCCCAGAATACTTTTCCAACTTCGTAATGCCCGAAAGATCATTATTCGCTGTCACGAATTGATCAATTTGTGGATTCAACCTCTGTATGCGAGCTATTGAGCATGATGGATGCTTCACAGGGACACCATCAAATACCATTATCAAAGGAGGACCAACCTAAGGTGAGTTTTTTCACCTCGACAGGAGCTTATTGCTTTGTGTCTATGATGTTTGGCTTGAAGAATGCAGGCGCGACCTACCAGCGATTGGTTGACAAGATGTTTAAGGACTTGTTGGGGTCCACCATGGAAGTTTATGTGGATGATATGTTGGTGAAGAGTAGGAAAGTAGAGTCTCATGTGGAGGACTTAAGAAAAGCTTTTGTCATACTTAGGCGATATGGGATGAAACTCAATCCAAAGAAGTGCGCATTCGGTGTGCGATCTGGGAAGTTTTGGGGGTACTTGGTAACTAAGAGAGGTATCGAGGTAAATCTAAAAAAGGTTCAAGCTATTTTGGAGATGCCACATCCTCGGACGGTACGCAAAGTTAAAGTATTAACAGGTCGAATTTCAGGCCTTAATCATTTTATTTCTAGGTCGGCAAAGAAAGGTGTATCTTTATTTAGAATGCTTAGAAAGGGATCCAAGTTTTAGTGGACCAAGGAGGTTATGGAAGCTTTTGAATAGCTTAAAGAATACTTAGCGGAAATACCACTATTAACTAAGCTAATGACAGGAGAAGACCTGATTTTGTACATGTTGGAGAGGCCACGGTAAGCTCAGTACTCATTAGGGAAGAAGAAGTAGTGGAAAAGCCTATTTATTACATTAACAAAATGTTGAGGGGTGCCGAGCTAAATTATTCTGACCTGGAAAAAGGGGGGTTTTCATTGATCTATACGACAAGGAAGTTGCGTTCATATTTTCTAAGCCATATGGTGAAGGTACATACGAACCTAGCTCTCAAGCAAGTTTTAAGTAATCCAAGTGTTTCAGGAAGGTTGGTGAAGTGGGCTGTAGAGTTGCGTGAGTATGATGTGGTATACGAGCCTCGAACAGCTATCAAATCACAAGTATTGGGAGATTTTTTACAAGAGATGGTGAGTCCTTCTGAATAGGAAGGAGGGAAAAAGATGTGGCTTTTACATATAGATGGATAAACTATGGCATCATGAGCTGGGTTAGGTATTGTGTTGACCAGCTCGGAGGGGGAGAATTTGGATTTCACAATCAAATTAGGGTTCAAGGTGTCTAATAATGAGGCAGAGTATGAATCACTGTTTCAAGGCATTAAGATGGCAAGCAACTTTGGAGCAAGAAAGATTAATGCTTATACAGATTCCAAGTTGGTATCTCGTTAGTTTGACAGGTCATTTGAAGCAAGGGAAGAGCTTATGTTGGAATATATAAAAAAGCTAGGGCAAGAAGTTGAACAGTTCGAAGAGTTTAAGTTGGAACATTTACCATGGGCTGATAATACCCGGGCAAGTCAGCTTGCTCGGATGGCAGGAGCACTGGGTACCTGTAATACAAGAAAGATTACCTTAATAGAACTGGTCCACAGTAGTGTGGATAAAGGGATGGAGATGATGGAAATTGAGATAAAGGATGATTGGCGTACACCAATTCCGGAGGTTCTTAATAAGGTGGCGGCAGGAGAAACATGATTATCTACTAAGGAGGCTAGAACAATGGCTCACTTCTGTTTAATGAATGAAAACCTGTATAAGAGATCGCATTTTGGCCCTTATTTTAAATGTTTATCCAAAGAGGAGGGGTTGGAAGTATTTCCAGAAATACATGAGGGTTATTGCGGTGATCATGCGAAGGGCTGAGCGCTGGTTGGGATAACATCAAGAGCCGACTTCATTTTGCAAGGAATGAAGGGTATGGTGAGCGACCTAGTCAGGACTTGCAAGAAGTGTCAGATGCATGCACCAGTCATTCACATGCCGGCAGAAGATATTATGGTAATGAGCTCGCCTTGTCCTTTTGCTCAATGGGGGATTGATATCGTGGGACCTTTTCCAAAGACACCAGGGAACAAACATTATTTGGTGGTCCCGATAGATTATTTCACGAAATGGGTGAAAGCAGAGGCGGTGACGGGCATAGGAGAGCAGAATATAATGGACTTTATTTTTAATAATATTTTTTGAAGGCATGGTATCCCGCGGGTGTTAGTCTCGGACAATGGAACTCAATTCAATGAGCAAAAGATTCAAGAATGGTGTAAGGAGATGGGGATGAAGCAGCGATTCGCTTCTGTGGCGCATCCCCAGGCTAATGGACAGGTCAAGGTTACTAATCACATTATTGTACAGGGACTTAAGTTGCGGCTGGAAAAAGCAGGAGGACTTTGGCATGAATAGCTCGCGTCAGTTTTATGGGCTTATCAAACAAACCCTTGAACTTCTACTGGAGAATCACCTTTCAGTCTGGTATATGGTATGGAGGCTGTCATCCCAGCAAAAATAGTGGGATGGTCACAATGGTTATAGACCTTTAATGTGGAACAAAATGAGCGGTTAGCAAGAGGCGCTATTGAAATGATTGAAGTAATACGGGAAAAGGCTACGACGCGGGTGGAATGATATAAGCAGTGAATTCAGGCAGCTTTTAATAAACATGTCAAATGTCGGTACTTCCAAGTCGGAGACCTATTATGGAAGTGGGCTGATGCAATATACAATACCAGGAAGCTAGATCCGAATTGGATCGGGTCATTTAAGGTTATCAAGGTATTACAAGGGGGGGCATATGTGCTTGAAAATGCTCGAGGGAAAGCTTTACTAAGAAGCTGGAATATCTGTCACTTGAAAAATTACTATGCCTAACTCTATGGATAGCGGGCTCATACTTTCATGTTATTATTTTTTCTTGTTGTGGTCCGACGCTTCTATAGGTCTATGATGGGTTTTCTCGAACCCTTATGGGCGGGCACCTATTTATAATGAATAATGGAAACTTTGGGTCACTTTATGACATTCTTATAGTTTTATGGTTATATAGATATGGGAATAAATGGTTTGGTGGGAGAGCATGTTTGACTTACATGTTCCTTCACGCCCTTGAATATGTTTGACTTACATATTTGAGGTCTCTTTTGGGAAAGATATGTTTGACTTACATATTTTTGTAAATCACTGTGTTTTGTACAAATTTATGTAGACTTGGTTTATGTGTAGGAACATATTTGACTTATATGTTCTTACTCATTCTTTGAATATGTTTTATTTACATATTCTGAGATGTCTTTGAGCATGTTTGGTTTACATGTTTGAAGATATTTTGGGGAATACATGTTTGACTTACATGTTTTGTCCCAGCTTTTGTTTGTGTGATATATGTATGGCTTTGGTATTCAATATCTTACTTAATCTTGTGTGAATTTATTAGGTCTTAAATGACTTGTTGTGCTTGATTTATGCGTTCTTGGACATGTTTGATTACATACCGTTGAAAGGAGATTGTTTGATTTATATATCTTCTTTTAAAAATATAAACATGTTTGATTTACATGTTGAGTAAACCGGATGAGGTTATGAAGTGCTTTACGCGACCTATAAAGGTTTGAAGTTGTGGTTTTAAGAATGGGGCTTTAGTAACAGGTTGTTTCTGTACTGCTTGCAATAACTTGGGGAATTGGAAGGATTATGGTATTTTGAGGCTTACTGTCATTTTGAATTGATTTACATGGTTGAAATATGGATTGTTTGTATTTTTGGATGATTTGTTATGGCAAGTGATGCATAATAAACATGGGAATAAGACTGTTCGTACATGGTTTGAAATATGAGCATCAATAAGTAAGAGTCTAGGATTACAAGGGTTAGAAAGTATTGAAATCGGGCACCAGGTTTTCAAGAGGAGCCTCCATCTCGGCAATAAGTCTAGCTCAGATAATCGCCTTGATCTTGAAGAAGGTCCACCATTTGGCTGTCAGGGGTAGATTTTTGTCGCCTTTCCAAAAGGTGAAAGGAGGAAGATTTTTATTGATATTCTCTACGTCTGGATTAAATGCGATATTCATTGCTGCAATGACATGGGCTTTGATCCGCTCTGCGGCATGACGAACCCATTCTTGGCCTCCTCTTGCCATCTTACCCAGGCAAAGGGTTGTGTTCTCGTAGGCTGCCATCAGCTCATCTCTATACGCATCCATGAATCATTTCTCCGTTTCACTCCTCAAAAATGTGCGGCGACCCTTAGCTTCCCCTTCGTCTATCCCATGTTCGCGGGCCATGCGAATGGCACCCTCCATTTTCTCACATTTCTCCTGCAGTTGACCCTCCAGCTCCATCAAGCGACCGCATAGTCGAGTGGTTTCATCCTTCAGCATTTTTGCTTGACTTTTGGAGACGTTCAGTTCCTCTTCCCGAGGTGCCATTTGGAGAAGAGCCTCATCTAGCTCTCCTTGCTTGAGAGATAGCTGTTGTGTTTTCCTTTCTGCCTGGGCGGTTAGCTCGTCGTAGGTTTTCTGCAGCTCACCATTAGCAGAGGTTGTTTGAAAGTGGTTCGACAGAGCGTTCACTAGGGGTTCAAGCTATGTGGTAAAAGGAAAAATAAGATATGTTAAGTATGTGGCATAGTGACACATTCGAAATATATGTTATGGAAAGTATGAGTTCACCGGAGCGGTCAGCAGATATTTGAATTGGTCAGCAGTGGCACATTGGGCTAGACTCTTCTCCAAAGTTGGGGAGCTCAATGCGGGGGTATACGTTATGCGGAGACGTCGGTGTTTTTTAGCTGGAGATGTTGACTGTGCAGGTGCTTGCACTTGAGCTGTCTTTTGCCCTTTCCTTTAATCACGAGGTTTCGAAGGGGCATCCGATCCTCGAGGTCGCGGGGTATTTCTTGCCCATCCTTCATGGTCATGGAGCGATCTAATTCTGCATCCACATCAAAAGTGGAAGCTCGTGGTGCTAATGTCGTCGCTGGGCTCGGATCAGCTGGAACAGTATCACCTTCTGAGCTCGATGAGAGACAGGTACAGATGAGGGCATCTTGAAAAGAAACAAGAATAACTTAAGGAATCTATCATGGATATAAAGGAAAAAGGGAATTTACAACCAAGGGACCTACCGAATTCAGATCTGGTTAAAGGGTGGTCGTTAGGTCGCGAGTCAAGACCTACATATGAGAAGAGCCTCACCCACTTGGTAAGTTGCACCACATCGAAAGGGCGCTTACTCCATTCATCGAGCTGATCAGAGTATGTTTTGAAGAGCATTGGACGTGTTTTTGAGGTAAGGGGATTGACTTGTTTTTGCGGTGTGGTATTGCAGATCAGTATTGAAGAGCCAAATTTCAGTGTTGTGAATAAGAAAGAAATTCTTTCGCCAATTGGGCAATTTTGATGATGGATTCACCAAGAATTGTGGTTATTCAAGGCCGGTAGCGAGGTAGAAGGAGTTCTTTTGGTATTTTACTTGAAAACAAAAATGAAAAAAAAAATCCCAGATTGGGCTGGACATGATAATTTGTACATAAAATTACATATACATCCATGAACCTTATTGAGTTTGGAGTGAGCTGGAGGAGAGGGACTTTAAACTTATTTGCAGTATAAACAAAAAAACACTGGGCAGGGAACCTAAATCCTGCTTTGAGGATCTCGTCGAAGAATACGATGTGGTCAGGTGGAGGATGGTTTGGGTCGGTCTGAAGGATATTCGGAGTGTTATATGTCTTTGTTTGCTAATGTTTGTTCGTGTTATTTGCTTTTCTGTCTATTTGTATAAAGGTTCTTTGTTTGCCATTCGATACGTTGATGTTGTTTACTGTTGATGCAAGGTCGTAGAAGCTTACAGAATAAACTTGCACCTTTTGTTGACAAAATTGAACGAGTAGGGAGACCGAGAAGACTCTTCCCTTCTCCCAATAGAAATCAATCCAATAAAATCCTAGCCACCATGTCAAATGCAACACCAATTGGCGGCCAAGGACCCGGAGGAAGAGGAGGAGGACAAACGAATGGTGACCGAGGGCAAGGGAATGACAATATTACCCCTCCACGCTACCAACCATATGGAATGCCACCTACCGATGTTCAGAACTTTGGAGACCCCAGGACGACTTTCGTCATGAAGATCCACTACTTAATGATCCTAATATCAATCAAGTACATAACGAAGGGAACAACCAAGGGATTGTTAATGATGAGAACCAAGGAAGACACGCGATCATCAATGAAGCCAACAACGAGGGACTCCAAGACCAAGACAATCGCCAAGTGGTAATACCAGGGAACCCAATCAACCATCCACAACACTTTAGGAATCAAGCCGAAGCTCTAGCATACCTTGCACGAGTGAATGAGGAGTTTTTGTGTAATCAAGTTGGTAATGATGAGCCCCCACCCCCGAAAAATCAACAGAATAATGACAATAGAAATTGAGGACGAGCACCGAACCGTTTCCAAAATAGAAGAGGTGGACAATATAATTGGCAAAATGACGATATGATGGAAGATGGATATGAGGATGGGTACGAGAAATGTGAATTCAACAAGATGATGAGTACTATGAGAATAGGGAGGACTTCGGAGTTCGTGCAAACTTTGGAGGGAGACGAGCCCCTCGATATCAAAATGTGCGTAAACAAGGCGACCTCGCGTGCCCAACCATTGGACCATATAGCTCACCAATAGTCTTAGGGTAAGCCGCCTGAGCCTACCCCTTAAGGACCAATGATTTAAATAGGCTACCCATTTTCTACGGATTGCCCAATGAAGACTCACTCAATTTCATTCAAGAATTTTACCAGCACCTAACAGGTATTCAAGCTAGGGGTCTAATAGTTGGACAACTTAGAATGGGATTCTTCCAAAACACATTGAAGGATAAAGCAAAGCAGTGGCTTTTGTCACTGCAACCTAACTCCCTAACTAATTGGGATATGGTGTTCAAGAAGTTTGTTGGAAGATTTTACTCGGCCCAAACGACAGCGACATTAAGGAGGGGAATTTCCACCTTCCAGCAGCAAGAAGGTGAATTATTCCATGAAGCCTGGGAGTGATACCACTACAAGAAATTTGATATTCGATGACGATACATTTCGTCACTAAAAGTCTATTTTTTCGTCACTAAAGAGAAACGGTGATGAAAGTTGAGCGTCACAGCGGTTGTCATAGTATTGCTGTCACCATTGGTGAAAGTGACAATTTTTTCAGGCGCGTCACTAAATGTTCGGTTTTGATGACGCTGATGTAAATTGTCATCATAGATGATACTATTTGGTGACGCAGAATTCGTCACGTAAGTGATTAAAAAATTGTCATAAAAAGATCGATTTTGTCACCATATGTTAATATTTTCAATGACGAACACTTAATTTGTCATCAAAACATTTGACATTCTGTGACAAACATAACTACAGTGATAATTTTTATTAAGTTATCACGACGCTCATATTGTCATAATATGTATTAAACAATTTCCAAATATAATGTAATTCGTCACGATAGATCTGTTTTATAGTGACACAATATTGACCGTCACTGAACATCTATACTTATAATGACAAACCATTATTTCACCATTTACTATTAAAGGTGATGWAAWTATTTGTCACGAAAAAATTAGCAATATATGACGAATTWTATTATCATCATMAAAGRTATATGTTCAATGATGATTTAATGGGTACATATGGTGATAAAATTCATTGTCATTAAATGAATTTATATGGTGACAAACCAATCATCATAAATGATTTAGTTTAAGTGACAAGTTCAAAGTATTATGTGATGAAACAAGATGTCATAATTTATTAAAGTGACAAATTTGAAATACTTATGTGACGCTTAAAGTTGTAATAATTGGGTGAACACGATTTGATTATTTACTTTCATGACGACATAAATTGTCTTGAATATGTGCATTAATTTGTCATTATTCTTGTAATGAAAAATATTATAAAGATAAAAATGAAATCAAAGAAGCATTTATCATTACAATAGAATGGTAAGAATATTTCAAAATATTTCTTCGACCATTCAGAACATATACCAAAACACTAACAACTAGCCAAAATATTACTATGAAATATCTAAAACACATACCAAATCAGACAACTAGAATTAATGTACTTGAACATTCAAAACAAGGACCTGAAAACTTAAACTAAACCAAAAGAGTTAAACTCCAAAGTAGGATGCAAATTCCTTGACTAACCACTTTCAATCACCATCCAGCTTCAACTTTCTTTCCTTAAACGATTTGACCTTCATTTCAGTCTCGAAAACACAGTCGTATGCAATTATCTCCGCAACAAAAGCACACATAAAAATACATAGTTAGCAAATACAAATATCCAGATTGAAAAAAATCACCATCTTTGGACATGCAAGCTAAATCATATCGTAGCCATAAAAATAACGATCAATTTAACATTAGAACTAAAATGCTATATTGGTGGATACCGTGTTGATAATTTGATGGTTCAATGCTACGAAATATGTAATGCCCCGATTTCACTTTAGTCGAAAAAGGGTTTATATTTTTAAATAATTAAATGGAGAAATCTTAGCTTCACAATAAATGTCTAATTTTCATAATTTTATGTAAAAGATCAAAAGAAAATAGACAATTTTCAAAAGGTTCAAAATTACGCAGCGGGAAATAATATTCATAATGTAAATAACCAAAACTCCATCAATGAAAAGTAATTTAAAAACACGCATTTACGTCTAGTTCAACTTCTAATTAAAACAATAAAACAAGTTTAGAAACATAAATTCAATGCCAAAAGTTTTATTTTTTCCTCGTCTCCTATTCACTCGATATAGTCTTTGGTACCTGAAAAAAATATCGTTGATTTGGGATGAGCTCAACGTACTCAATAGTTACACCGACATTYCCATGCAAAATCATACAACTCAAATATAGCACAATTAACCATAGAATTCGCAATTTTAACGTCGAAGAATAGTTGACTGTAGCTAAAACGCGGCGAATTTCCTTGATGACACTTTAGGTCATAGGCACATAAGGCCCCTGGTTTTAATCATTGGGTATAGCACGCCGGGATCAACCTGATGAAAACTTTTGGTCACAGACAAATTTAGGTCTACGTCTATATTAGATTTTATAAACATCGAATTTCATGATACACATAGCACATAGATTTAAGCATGTAAAATTTACCATAGATAAGTCAGTGGTCCCTAACTCGTAAAAATGTCGTGAAAAATCGAGTGGAATGCACGTAATTGAAATCCTAGGTCCCCTTATTGCTCGTCACCTATTCAATTAGAAAGTATATTTAAATTAGTATTTTTTTTTCATTTTTAAAATAGTAATAATAATAATAATAGTAGTAATAATAACAATATTAATGATAATAATAATAATAATAATAATACTAATAATAATAATTATTATAATAAAACTGGACTGAAATGTATTTTTATAAAATGTTTCAGGGGCTAGATTGAGGTTTATGTAACTTGGAGGGCTGAGATTTGGCTTATTGGTAATCTGAGGGTTCAATCGAAGGTTGGCAGAAGGTTCAGGGGTCAATTGAAAAGAGCTGAAGCTTCTGGGGTAAATTCGAGATTCGGGATAATGGGCTGGGTATAAATTAGATAACCCAGCCCTTGAGGCTTAAATCCCGTCTGCCCCTTTCTTTCTTTCTTCCAGAACCAGAAAACAGCGCAGTAGCAATCGGCAACCGGCGCAGCGGCATGGCACCAGAAATTCGGCGGGGAATCATCGGCACTAGGGCTTCGGCGTTCGGGCGTCTCTCCAACTCTCCGGGCCCGGGCAATTTTCTTCTCCTTTTCCAGACATCAGGATTGGCGCAGCACGCTCCTCCTTCGGTTGTCAGCGAACGGCGCTCGGCGACGGTAAATGGGCGGCGTGGGCGACAGCGTGGAAGCGGGGACCTCCTCTCCTCCTTCGACTGGATTGCGATGGTGGTTGACGGGGACGGTGATGGGAGGCGCTGGGCGGCGATTTGGATAGGGTAGGTCGGACCGCGGTTGCTTCGGATGGTGGCGGCGTTGAGATCGTGGCCACTGGTGTCGATTCGGCCGGTGGTTGCCGGAGGTGTGTAATGGAGATTTGAAATGGAGGGTGCTGGATCGGCGGTGATAGTGGTTCGGTGTTGGGTTTACGATGGTGCTGCCAATTCGACACTTTTGAGTCGGGCCATAGGATCACGAAAGCTCGTCGTGGTTGTTCGGGCCTGGAGACCTTCGGGAAGAACATGGTTGCGATGGGAAATTCGGCTGAGGTTTTGGGTTGGATTTGGGGCCTGGATTTGGGGTTGGCGATTCTGTGATGTTGCAGGGGCGATGGGTTGGGTTTCGGTGGCAGGGATGGATTTGTTGGTAATCGGCAGTCATGAAGTAGGATTTAGACAAAAAAATGAGTTCATTGTTCTAGAGAAAAAGTCAAAAAAAGCAAAGTGATTTACCTAATGCGGCCGTGTAAGAGAGTTGTGAAGAAAACTGAAAAAAGTGTTGAATTTGTTTATAAAACAGTGGTAGTTTTAATTTAGGAAAGTTAGGGTGGAAGTTTAGTGGGCTCGGTTTGTCGTTGGGCTCGTTTGACGTCCARAATAATCGATCCAATTGACGATCTTAGATTTTTAAAATTGAATAATTCCATGAACGACCCAATAATATTTTAATTTATATATAAAAAAATAACTATAATATAAATAAATTATAATAATTTTAGATATCGAAATTATTTCATAGACGACTCAAAAGTAATTTAAATAAATAAATTACTAAATAATTATAATAATTTCTTAGAAGTTGATAATATAATTTTATTTGAAAACGAACTATACATTCGTTTAAATAGAATTCTTATTTAAAACTAAAATAGGAATTCGATTATGCCGACGAGCTTGGGACTAGAATTATATTTCTTTTATGCATGATGATAAATAAATAATTAATTAAAAATGAATTGAATGTATGGATGTTACAAAATATGTTAACCCAACCGAGATGATTTCCTTTTTTCTTTGATATATATTCTCTACTTCTAGGAAGAAGGTATATGAAAGACCACAAAGCTACAGACTTTAAATATTAGGAATTTAAATTATTTGAGGCTTGTAATTCAACAAGTGCATCATGATTAACCAATTCGTTCTTCATGCAATAAAAATCGGACAACCTAGATAGAAATTAAGATCATATTTAGCCCGCCTATTCATTTTTTATTTATTAATATAAAAAATATTTATTAAATTACATAATCTTAAATATAATATAAAAACTTTAAAGAATGTATTTTTAATATTTAAATTATAAATATAAAAATATTTATTAAATTACATCGTTTTAAATATTATATAGAGAATTCAAATAATATATTTTTAACCCGTAACTTGTACATGTTTAATCTATTTATTAATTTTTATAATTATTAAATAGTTTTATATTTTAATGTTTAGATTATATTCGTTAATAGTTTTATTTACACACTTAAACAGATTAAAAAGATGTCATATTGTCAACTCGTGTTTAATTTCTATTAATTAATTATTATTATTATTAAATTATTTTATATTTTTATGTTTAGAGTAAATTCGTTAATAATTATTAGTTACATACTTTAAAAAAATTAATAAATGTCATAGTCACAACTCGTGTCGTATTGTAACTGTATTTAATCAATATTATTACTTATTCTTACATATTTTTATATTTTGTTATGTTTAAATTGAATTCATAACTAACATTTAGTTACGTACTTAGATTATTTCAAATAACTTGTGATTTACATATATGAAATATTTGAAATTTAAAAAATAAGTTATTTTAAATACAACTTATTTAACTATTTTCATAATTAGTTTTTTTGTTATTAAAATAGACTTACAAATAAAAAATTGAGAAATTTATTAAAAATATAAAATAATTATTTTTAGAAGAAGTTTGTTAAGAACCGCTTGTTCTAATGAAGTACGCCTCCAATTTGCCCCAAGTTTTATTAATAATTTGCCTTATTTCAATTTTTGAGTTGTAATTATTATTATATTATAATATTTTGTTGTTTATTTACAAAGTCCCTCAATTAGTTTTGTGACTCGACATCTCATTTTTTAATATTTTTTTTCTTTTTGTTTAGTTAATAGTTTTCTTTATTTTTTAACATTCATTCGTTTCCTTTTTTTTCTTTCTTAAATTTTTTTGAAATAATTATTTAGACATTAATAAAATTTATTGTATTTGTTTTCAAGTTTTCAAGTATTTTAAGATTTATATTATAATTTTTTATAATATTTGTGCTATTCTTTTATTTTTTAATTATACTAATTAATTATTCATGATTAAATATTTATTTTTTATGTGTATTTAAATGACTTTGTGTTTTTTTTAAGACTTATATTATTATCTTACAATATTTATAAAACTTGGTAATTTTCAAAACTTCTAAATTATTATTTAAAATATAAAACAAAAAATATATAAGTAATTGAAAATCACATAAATAAAATATAAAAACTTGCTGTAATTTGAAGTTATTCACACCTAATTAGATTTTTATATAACTTTAAAGTATTTTGAGATTTATTTTATAATATTTTATATTTATATAAAGATTTTCGTTTTAATGTAAGTATGTTTGACTAAATAATTATTTTTATATTTATTTAACTTGATTTATGATTTTTTTTAACTTATAATATTATTCTATATATCATTAAAAAATTCAAGTTTATTACATAATTTTATAAATTTAAATAATATTTATTATGTAATTATTTTTTATCTTAGTTATTTAGTATTAGCCACCTATATTACTAATTAAACATACAAATGTGATTTCATGATTCCACGTGTTTCTCTGACTGCTTTTTCTTCATATTTGTGTCTACTATTTTTCTTTCTTTTTTATTTTTTCTCATTTTAAGTCAATTTCTTTCCCCTCTCTCCTATTCACTACATAAAACTATAAAACAAAAGTATCACAAATTTAAAAGATCTATTTGAAATAAATATATAGTTCTCATGTTTATGTTTTTTGTTCTTTTCAACATGTTGTAAATAATGTTTAGATTTTTTAATAAATTCTTTCAAAAATTATATATATATTAATTTTCTTTTATATGTTTTATACTTTTCTTTATGATTTTCAGATAAATTAAAGCTCAGCTCGAGTTCTTATTCCTTGGCGAATCAACATGGATATTTTGATAAATAAAAATAATTTTCGTAAGAAGTTAAATGAATGTTTTAATAATTATAAAAAATAACTTTTTATTTGAGATCTACTCGAAAAGTTGATAAAGTTAAATGAATAAACAAATCATATCTAACTTGATTCAAAACTCAAACTTTATTAGCAAACAAACTTTAATATAATTAATAAAATCCAGTAAATCAATAAATTTATTTAAGCTGATAATACGTTCCATTTTATTCAATTTATTTATACGTTAACCGCAACTCACTTGTGCCATGACAGACCGAATAAAAGCATACAAAATGACAAATTTAAAAGATCTACTTGAGATTTAAAAAAAAAATCCCCACCCTCAGTGAACAGCTAAATAAATAATAAATAAAATTATAATTTTGTTTTCTCTCTCCTATTCCAACATAAAAATAAAATTATATAAAATATTGAAAATATTAATGAGCATATAAATTAAATAATATTAATAAGCAGATCAGTCAGAGTATTAAAATTTTATAAAATACTGAAAAATTTATAAAATATTGATCAGAAATTTCTTCGAATTTTTTCAGAGATTCGATGTATGTTAGTGACGATTCTAGAAAAAAGAGTATATTCCAAGAATGATCAAAATTATTTTTAACCTTAAAAAAACAAAACTAACACATATTTAAATGATATAAAACTCTCCTAAGATATAAAAATACAAAAAAAAAAAACTAATACATATTTAAAAGATATAAAACTCTCCTAAAATATAAAACTCTCCCCGATCCCTAATTGAAAAAAAAAATTACTCGAAATATTAAGATTTAGAGTATGAAATTTTATAAAATATTGATCATAAATCCATAGTAAAGATTCTAAAAAAAACTTAAAGTAAATGTTTCAACCATATGACAAGATATTAAGATTTAGAGTATGAAATTTTATAAAATATTGATCATAAATCCATAGTAAAGATTCTAAAAAAAACTTAAAGTATATATTTCAACCATATGGCAAAATGTAATTATTATAAAATGTTCATCTTAAAGTATATATATTTCAACCATATGACAAAGATGTAATAGAATAAAACGTTCATCTTAAATAAATATCTATATATTTAATTTTTGACGCGCTCACAAATAATAAATTCTCCATCCTGATTTTAATTTTTGGATATAATCAGTTTTGGGCACGCATAGCACAGCAAATAGAGGCCTTGAGATGAACATTAGTTATTTGAATTTGAACTCAAAATATACTTAATCCATGATTTAATTTGTTTAATTTTTACTTGGACTTTAAAATATTATACATATATAGTTCACGTTTTTATATTTAGGATGTCTGATAATAAATATTCATATTTCTCTCATGACTATATTTGAGTGTTTCTTTTCGAAGTAATTTATTTTTTCCCGTTTATACATTTTTCTAAAGTACAAAGTGAAATTTAAAAATCATCAAAAAATAAAAATAATAAAAATCTAAAGTTTTTTAAAATTAGAGACAGAATATTTATTAAATAATTATTCTATAAATAATTTATTAAATAATTATTCTATAAATACATATTCAATATGTATGAAAATTTAAAAATCATCAAAAATAAAAATAATAAAATCTAAATTTTTTTAAAATTAGAGACAGAATATTTAAAACTTCTAAATAATTATTAAAAACATATACGAACCAACTTTTTGGCTAGTGAATTCAGGATTTTATAATTATTTTTAAATTAATCAAACATTGTTATATTTTTATCTAATATAAAAGCATTTTGAAATCTTATTTGTAATTTTTTTTAATATTGATATATTAAGGAATTACTCATAATTAAATATTTATCTTTACATTCATATAACTTACTTTATAGTTTTTAAAGACTTATATTATTATTCTATAATATTTTAAAAAATTTTACTTTTATTCATTAGTTAGTAAATATTTTAATTTAAACAATAGTTTATTGATAATTTGCCTTATATCAATTTTGAGCTATAATTAGTATTATATTATAAAATTTGATGTTTTGTTTACAATAGTCCTCAATTAATCTATCATTAGGAAACAATTAATTCGAATAAGTTTTAATTAAATATAATATTATTGATTTTAAATTTTTATTTTTTACTTTTTCATTTTCAGTTTAAAATATACCAATAACTTTCTAGAACTAGTTTTTATATATCTAAATAATATAATCTATAATAATTAACGATTTATATAATAATTTATTTAATATTTATATTTTTCAAATTTTAAAATAAGTGTTTAGAATTTATCTATAGTTCAATAATATTTTTAATTAGTTTCAAGATATTTGCTGATACTATTGGAAATTTACAAATTCAGAAATAAAATATATAAATTATTATTAAATTTAGAATAGTTATTTAATAAATTTGAAGATTAAATAAGTATTTTTAATTCATGGAAAATACAAAACAACAAATTTTTTTGAATATTATATAAAATTATGGAAAAAAAATTAAAAAATTTAAAAAATATTTAAAATAAAATTTAAAAATTAATATAATACTGAAGAAAATAATAAAGTTACATTAGTAAAATATATCTTATAATATAACGAAGTTAATCACAATATTTTTTTATCTAATTTCAAATTGTTTTATAAAATTACATAATAAAATATATTTCTATTTTTAAGTATATTATTATTATTATTCATGATTGAATAATTATGTAACCTAAATTATAAAATATAAAATACTTATATTGTTATTTTTTTTCATTTTTATTTAATAATTGTATAAACTTAAAAATATTGTGTTATAAATTCTTTATGGTTTTTAAGTTTTGAGTTTTATTTAATATTATATTATAACTTTTATATTTTTATTTTTATTATTTATTTATTTATTTTTTGCGTGTTATAATTTATTATATAATTATTTAGAGTTTTTTCTATATATTTATAAAAATATTATGTGTTAGTTTGGATTTATATAAGGTTAAGAGCAATTGTTTATCATATAAAAATATAAATTGATAAATCTATAAAATGAATTTTTTTTATTAAAATTAATAATTATCTAGAATAAAGTATAAATCAAAATGATACTTTATTATATATTTTCTGATTTGAATATTATAAAAAGCAAATCTGAAACTTCTCCATATTTATTCAATTTAATTTATAAATTAAGGAATTCAATTATTATTCTATATATTCTTAAGTTTCTTTTATTTTTAAAATTAATTTAATAATTATACTATTTGAAAAATAATTTATTATACAATTTTTATGATTTTAAGTTTTGAGATTTATCTAATATTGTATTATAATATTTTATAAATAAAATATAAATTAATAGTATTATAAACTAACTAGAAAATTCATATAAGAAGTTAAATTAACTAATAAATACTAA
>BMAC01001242.1:6054-41257 GCA_014905375.1 Phtheirospermum japonicum
TCAACTCGTAAACCGTAAAACCGGCTCGTCGCTCAAACCACTTAAACAATTGAAGCTTATAACACGCTTCTTACACAACTCTTGCCTTCTAAATAATAGGCTTCATAAGAACAAATAAAAACACAAGCCTCAATTAGCGCGTAGGCAATGAATAACACAAATTCAACTAGACTCATTAATTTAGTAGTTAGAATTCCAGTTTCAGAGGTTTTAAATCAAGTTTATTATTAGTTAGGTTTATCTGTTGGTTGGAGATCAGTTTACGTTGAGTTCTTACCAACAGTTAGTGGTAACTGTTGCTGTTAACGGTGGACCAACAGTTTAGCAGTAACCGTTAGTGTTAACGGTTGCAAGCAGCACCAGTTAGCGCTAAAGGTTGCAACCGTTAGCAGTTTTTCATTTGAATGTTTAGTTTAAATTGTTGTTTCTGAATTACTTCTTGGTCATTGAATTAGTTAATTATTGCTTAAGTTTATTTTGTTAATTAGATAATTTAGTTTAGCTTAGTTAAATTAATCTAGTTTAGTTCTTTAAATTCGTAGTTAATAAATCTCATAAAAATCCCCCCCCATTTGTGTGTGTTATCTGAAATTGAACAAAACTGTTTAAGAATTCCGATTGTATGTTCCTCGAGAGACGACTCGAGTCAATTTGCCAACCTACGCGCGACCCCGTTCTCTTGCGGGCAAGCTTTTGAATTTTTGACACATTTAATAAGTAGGCAACCAAAAAGCTTGAATCAGTATGGGAACTTGTCCCATTGCCAGAAGGTGCGAAACCCATTGGTTGAAAATGGATATTTAATACCAAGATGGATTCAAGAGGCAATGTAGAAAGATATAAAGCATGCCTTGTTGCAGAGGGATTTGCACAGAAAGAAGGCATCGATTATAAAGAGAATTTCTCTCCAGCTTCTTCGAAAGACTCTTTCAGGATTATAATAGCATTAGTGGCACATTTTGATCTTGAGTTGCATCAGATGGATGTAAATACAGCGTTTCTTAATGGAGACATTGATGGGACGATGTGCAACCTGAAAACTTTGTTTCGGGAGATTCAAAGAATATGATTTGCAAACTTAAGAAATCCATCTATGGGTTCAAGCAGGCATCTAGACAATGGTATTTCAAGTTTCATCAAGTGATCATCTCGTTTGGTTTTGAGATGAATTTGGTCGATGATTGTGTATACCATAAGTTCTGTGGTAGCAAATACATATTTCTGGTTTTGTATGTCGATGACATTTTGCTTGCCAGCAATGATATAGGCTTATTGAACGACACCAAGAGATTTATAAGTAAGAATCTTGAGATGAAAGATCTTGGTGACGCCTCTTTTGTGTTAGGTATAGAAATACACCGAGGTCGTTCTTGAGGTACTTTGGGATTATCACAAAAGAGCTATATTGAAAAGGTTCTTAAAAGGTATGGCATGCAGGACTTTAAACCAGGAGATAACCCTGTGGCTAAGGAAGACAAACTTAGTCTCAAACAGTGCCCTAAGAATAAATTAGAGAAAAAAGAAATGCAAAAGATTCCTTATACTTCGGCAGTAGGGAGTCTAATGTATGCTCAAGTATGTACACGTCTGGATATTGCGTTCATAGTTGGGATGCTGGGTAGATATTTGAGCAAGCCAGGATTAGACCATTGGAAGGAAGCTAAACGGGTCTTGAGGTACTTGCTAAAAATAAAAGGTGACATGCTCACATATCGGAGGTCAGGTCGGATTGAGATCGCAGGATATACTGACTCCGATCATGCTGGATGCCAAGATAGTATAAAATCTAAGTCAGGCTATGTATTCTTGCTGGCTGGAGGAGTGCTAAACAGTCTATTATATTATAATCTTCTCTACCATGACAACAGAACTTATAGCATGTTATGAGGCATCTAACCACGGAGTATGGCTCCAAAACTTTGTCACGGGGCTGAGCATAGTGGATGGTATTGAAAAGCCACTTAAGTTATTTTGTGACAATAAATCGGCAGTCTTGTATTCCAATAAAAATAGGATCTCGACGAAGTATAGGCATATAGATATCAAGTTTCTAGTTGTTAAAGAAAGAATTCAAAGTGAATAGTTGTCTATTGAACATATCGGTACAAACTCCATGATTACGGATCCGCTTACAAAGGGATTGCCACCCAAAATGTTTCATGAGCATACTGCTAGTATGGGTGTCAAATCTTTTGAGGATATTTAGTTTCAGTGGGAGTTTTGTGATTATAATGTTCTCTTTTATAAACATATTTTTCAGTTACTTTAGTTTAAGGATATTTTAAGTTTATTTTCTACAGAAATTAAAGTTATTTGGCTGATTCACACTTTGATTTTAGTATATGGTTGATCTCACTAAGGATTTAAGGTGGACCAGTTGGAAATAAGCATGTTACGATCACAATACATGAAGTTTCCATGCTACACATCCACATCATGATCCATATCATTCAGTTGTATTGACATATGTGACCATTGATGGGTCGAGTTAAGATAAATGTAACGAAGGCCGCTTTGATCGTATGTTGATATGGCTGATGGACCGGATTGGATATAAATACATTTTGGTTATGACAGCAAAGTTGAGCTCGTATGGTTATTTTCTTGCAATGTATAATTTATAAGGTTACACATATAGCCCAAGTGGGAGATTGTTGGATCCTTAATCCAACATTGGGCTTATATGTGAAATAATTATATATTGTGGACTGTCAAATAAGGAAGTCTAATTAAAAGTGATCAAATAATATTTAAGGTATTGGGCTTAATGTATTTTGGTAAGGTGTGGGCCTTTAATGTGTAGATACTCAATGGGCTATCTATTTTAATAATGGGCTAAAATAGGTAAACCCTAATAACTCAAGTATATAAGGGTTATGGTTCCTAGGTCATACGTATCATCAAGATAATCATATTATCAATCTATTCTGCATCCCATCTTCAGAAGAGACATATAGAGAAACCTTAAAGATTCTCTAAAAGGATTGGATACCTATTGCCTTAGAAGATCAAACTCCAAATCCAATCGCTTATGGATTCTGGTACGCTTCCGTAAACTAACTTATGATCCTTAATAATTGAATATGATGGTTCTTCGGTTATAGCGATGGCTTTCGCTAAGAATATCTTAATTTAACAGAAGCTGCCCAAGAACGCAACAACATCCCTAACACCTTCAATTCGGACACGAACAGATAGAACGTGAAACAACAACCAGAGCAATGAATTACTACCATGCACTGTTAAAACGAACTTGTCTAACCTATAAACTTCACCCCTCATTGAAAATACAAGACAACAACCCAGTATGAACTACTACTACACATTTCCAGACAAAAACAGACTTGTTTAACCAACAAATTTCGTCCCTCACAATAACTAACATGACAACTACAAAAGGACAATCAAGTTATGCCACTTTGACGACCACCTCGACAAGGACACAATCTCCATGAACAGCCAATAAACACCCTCAGTCTCCCACGACAACCACAAGTTCCCTGCCTACCACCAACATAACGCTCCGGATATGGGTGATGTAGTCCCTACCTTAGTTACTCGCCGGAGTTCCAAGATCAACCGATGACAACAACAACATAAAGAAAACACAATCCAAACACAAAAAAAGGGAAAGATATTAAGGAAAGTAGTAAAAACAAATGACCTTTCCCTATTGGTTTGTTTGATTTATTGTTTTGTTTTTTTAGTGAAATGAGATTTGTACTCACTTTAAGCATTTATATGAATTTTTGTTAACTAAACATACTGGTATGTTTAGTTAATACCTATTGTTGGTTTTCAGTAAGAAATTCACATATTAAGTAACCAAGTTTCCTTACATTTTGGAAAAAACACCCTTACGTAATATGTGAATTTCTTACGGAAACACCAATATTTCTTACATTTTGAACAAATTTCTTACTATATGTGTACTGAATCACTAAACGCGCATACATGTATACATATATATAGGGAATTAAATAACTTTATTGATTCAAAAACCATGCAATTTCAATGATCATGCATACACACTGCATTAAACTTGGCAATTCACTATTTTGATCGATATACGATTCAATTACACGACCATATCTAAGCATTTCTAACTAGATCCTTGCCACATCAAAATGAATATAAATCCACATCAAAATATTTCTTACTAAGTCAGTCACATCAAAATAGAAAACAAACGATTCCCAAAACAGTTGTTTTACAATTTCTAGCCATTCATTACAATAGCCTTCATTATCTCTGCTTTAAAAACTTGAAGATCATATTTTGAAAGCTTCTTTGGAATCTTTTCCCTTTGCATGATTTTATTCATGAAGTAGCAAACATAAATTGCACAGTCATTCTTGGGGTATGAAAAACGATTAATATGAGAATACTTATATGAACAATAAGCTACTTAGTATGCAAACAATAAACTAGTACTATTATTCTTCAAAACACTTACGTGTCTGCTCCTTGTTGAGGAATTTATTTTACACTCTTGAGTGGTAAGTGAGTAGACTATTCGTCCTTACTTAAAATCCCAACCACATTTGTCTCAATAATTTCTCTCTGTTAATAGAAAAAACCATCGATGGTGTTTTTACTCGATAAAGTAAGAAAGTAACTGAAACTAACATTATTTTAAGTAAAGATTTTGTCATACCATAAATTTTGCGCCTTCACGGAATGCATCCTTTCTACCCTTCTTAGGCTTCATGAAATTGTAGAACCAACATTTGTTTGCAGAACGTCATATTCTAAGAGAGCCCAATGAAAAGGGCTTGTTTCTTTGTTGTATCCTGTCGAGATGATTGGGAAAAGAATAATTGCATCCTTGACTGCCGATGCATCAGCCACTTGTTTGAAAATGGGATTGTTGACATGGTTTTGCTTAACAATAGAAGTCTGCATTTTTTTTAGGCAAGAAAATGTTATGATATGATATAATTGAAAATGACAGTAATGTAAGACTAACTAGTTTTCAAGAAAGTACCCAACAATGTGCACGAACTATCACTGCCTTGTCATCCAAACTACTTGTTTTCAATAAATGTTGTGCATAGACATCAATCACCTGAAAATAATGTATGAGTCAACAATAAACAATACTTTGTCAATGATAATATACATAACAAAAAATTTAATACTGGAAGATAAAATAGATTAAGACTTTTTTTAACTTACACAATTACTTATATATTTACATCTAAATATATCCAAGATATTCTCCACAGTCACAAGGATGCGATTTTCTTTGTCGTAGAAAACTGTCTCCCTGTTTGCAAAAAAAAAAAAAAAATAATAAAAATAATAATAATATTAATATTCTAGACGAGTAGAGTATGAAATAGTGATGTAGTATTAAACTGTGAAATAAAGTAAGAAATCTTACATTATCCCTTTCTGGCCCAATAGTATGAATCTTTCCAAACCTTCTAGGGGCAAATCCCATCCACAATTTGCCGGTGACTGTCTATTTACCTTTTCAAGGAATTTTATTTGACCATCAGTGTATTCCCAGTCCACTATTCTGTTACAATCGGGAACCTCTTCTTGCACCTTGGATTTCTTTCTCCCTTACCCATAATCATAATCCTTGCTTTCAGTCAGCTTCCTTTTTTGTTCTTGATCTTCTGGTACATTGAATTCTGTTTGCTCTCAGGACCTTCAATATTATCTTTCCCCAAAAAATGAGCTTGGGTGATTGCATGTACCTCATCCTCAACCTGAATTGCGAATAATTCAGCATCAAGATCAATGATCTGTTCTTTTTTAAGAAACTTGAATTTTTCTTCAAGGGCAGCAATTTTCGTTGTTGCTTCTTTTAGTTCTATTGACCTGATTTCCTCCAAGCTTCTCAGTTTATCGAAAGCCTCATTGTATGTCAACTTATCCCCATTCACAGTTTGTAGATCAACACCACCCTCAACATGAGTTGCAAATAATTCAGCATTAAGATTCACAATATCTTCATCTTTCTTGATCCGCTCAGCCTCCAACACACTAATCCTGTCCTTCAATTTTTTATTTTCTTCCTCGAGAAATGTGTACTGAGCTTCGATAGCATTATGTTGCAACTGAAGATCTTCATATAATTTTTGAGCAGTCACTATCTCTTCATTTTTTTGATGCCTTTCCTCTTGAAGCTGTTCATTTTCTTCCAACAATTTTTGAGTTCTCTCAACTCTTCCCTCCTCAATCGATGGCGCAGTCACTATCGCTTTAGTTTTTTGTCGGAGTTTCAACTTCACTTTAATTGGTTTCTCATTCACAACAGTCTTCAAGTTCTTGAACTTGTTCGCTTCATTAATTGTGGATGTTAGAGCACCGGTGATCACCTGGAATTCAGTGTTACCACATGTAAATTCTTTACTCAATGTCACTATTTCCTACTACATGTATTAAATTCCTTACTTTATGTCATGTGTTCCTAATACATCGCCAGAAAAAAATAATAGGCTTTTTCATCACTTACTTTATGTCATTGTTACTAACTTTATGACAAACTATTTTCATATTTTAAAGCCAAGGCAGAAATAATGTAACAACTTTTGAAAATTGATTTACCTTGTCATCTTTCAAATTTAGCAAACTGTCCTTGTCCACTGTTTTCCACACACTGGGCAGATGCCATTTCAGAACTCTTGGTATGCGGTCACCTTCTCTCGGGTTAGCTATTCTTGCATGCTCGCAAAGCCAATACTGCAATATTTTTTTTCCCAAACAGATTCCATATTAGTTAAATATAAATTGAAAAAAATGATATTTAGTTATCAAAAATTGAAGAAACTGATCAATAAATATCTTACCATCAAAAATGTAGTACATCCTAAAATTTTTGATGGCTGTTCATGCTTCTTAACTATGGACTGAACAAGAGTACTCAATATAGCCTCACACCAGTCATACGTCTTCCTCTTGTCAATGTTCTCAATGTACTGAACCCACCCCCACGATATCGAAGTCCCAGATGTACAGAAGAATAGATAACAAATGGTTATCAAACACAATATTCGGACAGTGTCTTCAACTGCAACATCACCTTCGGTATTTAGGACTAGCGCCAATCTTGATTTGAGTAGCTTCACAGTCAACTACTTCTCCTCCTCCACACCACTGAATATACGATTAGCAAATTCCCATTCAGGTTTCTTACCCTTATAAACCTCAATACGACGTGTTCCATCAACCAACCCCAAAACAAATCTAACATCCTCTGCATGTATCCCAATATTATGAGACCCAAGCTTAATTGTTCGTGTATCTTTATTGAAATTCTGAATTACAGACACTATATTCTTCTCATTCTTTCTACAATTTGCAGTATTTAACTTCTCATCATATATGCACTTAAACAACAAAAAGAAAGGGGTTTTAGCCATCACGTTTAGATGCTCCTCTTTCAACTGATCTCTTATGCCTCTAATTGTTTTTATTATTGTAGCCATTGTAGACCTCATTTGGTCACTAGCCCTAAAAATGGTCAATAATCAATCAATATCAATTAAAATAAGATCAGATGTGTATATAAAAACATGTATCAAATTTCATACATTAATTTGAACAAAATACTCAGAAAACCAAATGACAATTTCCTACTGAATCAGAAAAAATAGTAGGAAATCGAAGATGTTTTTCACAGAATAATTTGAACAAAATCTCAGAAAACCTAGTGACAATTTCCTACTGAATCAGAAAAATAGTAGGAAATTGAAGG
Source organism: Phtheirospermum japonicum (assembly GCA_014905375.1). Taxonomy (NCBI): domain Eukaryota; kingdom Viridiplantae; phylum Streptophyta; class Magnoliopsida; order Lamiales; family Orobanchaceae; genus Phtheirospermum; species Phtheirospermum japonicum. Next base: position 13,766 of record BMAC01001242.1, read on the forward strand.
TGTTTTTCACAATATAATTTGAAAAAAATCTCAGAAAACCTAGTGACAATTTCCTACTGAATCAGAAAAAACCATAGGAAATCGAAGATGTTTCTCACAGAATAATTTGAAAAAAATCTTAGCTTGCCTCCCAAGAAGCGCTTGATTAATGTCTTTAGCTTGACGGCATCCATTCGGTGTCATCCTTGGTCTAAAAATAAATTATGATCATGCCACGCCTTTGTATTCTCTAAGATCAAGAATTGGCGATGATAATCACCAAGGCGGGCACAAAAAGCATGTCCCGAGATGAAAAATACTCCAACTGGCTTTGGAGGTCGAAACCGCGAGTAATCGATCACCTCGAATATGTCAAACGGCAATTGTAGCATGGGGTGATCATGCAATTCTCGACTATCTCATCTACCACCTCAAAATCAAATTTTAATAAAGTTTCGGGTGGTCCAAAATGTTACTCAATAGTCTCACTCTCCTCCAAAACTTGCACAAATTCATCATCAAACCGCACAGAAGTGGTAATTCTTTCCTCCGACTCCTCCTTCTCACCCGTCAACTCCACCTCCTTGCACACATCTCTTAAAAGATCATCAGAGCTCGAACTGTCCTCAACCAAGATGGAATCTTCCAAATCAACGATGGGCATCTCCTTATGACAAGGTTGGTTAAGATCGTAAGCCTGTTTGATAAGTTGCTCTAATTGAGTTTCAAAGCAATCCATGCGTTCATCGGTCTGTTGATCCGAATCCGAAATCTTGATCATAAAAGATTCAAATTCCGATAAAAGGGACATGGACAATTCTTGAGAAAATGTGGCATAAGGATCACAGCTCAAAGTATATCCATCGGAAATGGGTGGATTATAAACATCGTAGCTCGAAGAATAGAAATCTTGATACGGTGGAGCATACGAGTCTGCAATCGGATAAGGCGAGGTAAATTGAGCATAAGAATCGTCATGACCCGGATCATAATAGCCACAAGACGGTGCATAAGTATCCATGCTTGGATTACTGCAATATGAAGGACATGGGCGGGGATAGTCAAAAGCATGGGCCCATTCTCGACCGCTCGGAGCATACGGGTTATAATACGATGGAGGGACTTGGCAATCAAAAGTTTGAGTGTAAGGGTCATCATATGGCGAACTAACTCGATAATCCACCATCTTCAATCAAAATAATCTCGAGTCTTCAAAAATGTGGCTACAAAGCACAACACTCAAAAATCGAGATTAAATGCAACAAAAAGTACAAAAATAAACAAAAACAAAATTCAACAACAAATTCTAACACAAACAAACAAATAAAATAAAACACCAAAAATCGACGACCTTTAGCCTTCCCCGGCAATGGCGCCAAATTTTGAATCGAACATTTTACACCTACTTTTTATTTAAAACTAAAAAGCTCGTCCGCAAGAAAATGGAACAATTGTAGGCGGTAAGTTGGACTCGAGTCGAATCACAAAGAATATTAATCGGAAGTCATTCCGGTGTTTGATTAGAGTCCTTATATCATTAATTCTACCTTTGTGAGCCTTTATTTTAGCTTAATTTATCTGAGGCACTCATAATACAAGGTGTCCACTGAGCTTCTAGTGTTAATGAACACCATTCTTACATCATAGCCTACGATTTATGCCATGATCACCAAGGATTCATTCCATGGTTGTGATTCACGTAGTACTTCATTCACTTTGAATCATAATACAAGATCACCACTACCGGCGTGCATACTCAGTACTTGTGGTTTTTTTTACTTATCTTTGTGAGGGTGGAGGGGATCTCCCTGCTCTAGTTTTTTTCGTTGTTGGTTATTTTTATTGAACTCATGGTTTCCTAGAAAGATAATGTTCTGTTGTGTCACATATCAACTCACTGACATGATGTCACTCAATTTTCCACAGATGATGCCACTTAATGTGTATAGAAATATTGAATACTTCAAGAATCGGATCAAGCGACATCCGCCCTGTTTCTAAAAGTCTTAAACATCGTCCAATCTGGTGGGAAGCTTACTAAGGATAAACCGACCTACAAAATAAGGCACCTGGGTTCTCCCAGTGTATACACTCCAATGCTCAAGTCAGAATGAAAAATTAATCAACATGTGCATAAAGTATGTAAAGAGATTGTAGTTTATAATAAAAGTCTAAGTCCCTATTTATAACAAGTAGGGGTGAGCACGGTCCGCTTCAGTTCGGGGATTTGAAAATCTCTAGAACCATACCATTATTTTTTCGGTATGGTTCAGTTTGGAGAAAAACCAAAGTCAACGATTCTTTTTCGGTTCTGGTATGGTTCAGTTCGGTTTTCGAATAAATCTTTGTTTTACGTCCAAATTATAATCGTAAATTAAAATTACTAGATTATTGTGAGTTTTAACTTTTTCTTGTTAATTGATGATTAATTAAGATACACAATTAATAAAAATAGTATTTTATGTATTAAATATCGATATAATAAGATTTATAGCTAATTTAATACAATTATAAATCAGTTCTAGTATTGGTTCTCAGTTCGGTACATAGATTTTAAGGGTATTAATAAATCTCCAGAGCCATACCATAAAAGAAACTCAAGATGGTTTGGTTCGGAGATTGGTCAATGCTCAATGTAGATTATTTTGTTCTGGTACGGTTCGATTCAGAATTCGGTACAGTTCGGGTATCTCAAGTCCGGTGCTCAACCCTAATAAGAAGTAACAAATTATTTTATAATCAAGTAATCTCATGTTGTATAAGAATATTAGGTATTTTCATACCAAAATGAGGTGTCCTTCCTTCAGGATTCTTTTCCGAATTCTCATCTTGAACCGTAATTTCTTCAAGGCTCTAGAAGTCCATATGTTAAGCACCGAAAGAAACTTCTCAGCAAGCTGAGTTAGCCGCTTATTGGGTGAATTTTTGACAATCAGTTTGGTCCATACCACACTCTGGGTCAGGGAATGTTAGGTCAAAGAGAAAACTATTCGGCTCAAGCCGGTCTAGCGGTGATGAGGATTTGGTGTAAATTATTTGATAAGACTTAGAAGGAAAGGAGGCGGTAATCTCCATGAGATTTATGAGAGTCAAGATTAGTGTATTGAAGACAAATCTTTAAGCATTTTATTTATAAGAAAATATGCCAAGGATGGCTTAATACTTTGAATTTTGGATTACTTAAATTACCGAGTCGCGTGTGGTTGTGATTGTGTATCTGAATATCTTACTACCTAGTAAGATCGCTTTTCAATAACATTTGGCATAAAGGCTAATACAACTCTATGGTTATGACATTTGTGATGAATGTGGGTTAAGAAACTCTCTTAGTCCACTCTACTCCCAATTGTGTCTTGACCAAGCAGAGTAATGTGGTCGATTTTAGCTTAGCTGGATTGGCCTGAGCCGAACGGATGCATTATCGAGCTAGCATTCTCCATCTAAGAGTGTGCTGGAGGTCTACTTGATCAATCAACATGCTTTAGTCCTAAGTATATTGGAAGCCAAGCTGATTGACACCGGTTCGTTTGATATGCGGCGAGCTTGACCCGCTAAAAAGGTCGTTATGGTGTATAATATATGGGTCTTCTGAGCCCAGCAACAATTATGGTTAAGATGATATTTCGAAAAAAGGTCTTCATTATACCTCAACAAGTTCATTAATTAAAAATTCAACGTATGTAACTACATACACTACCGTCTATGTAATAATTTTCCCATAGTTGGGAATCAGACATCGCAGGCCGAATAAAGGTTTAGGTTATATGGCCCAAAAATTAAGAAATAATGCAAATGTGGGTCAAAACTTCTAATTTTGCCACAATTAAACAAATAAATGATTAAAATAATTAAAGAATATATGCTTCCAATAAAAATTACCATCATTGGTATCATTGTTCCAATCTTCGGTTTGTGATATTTAATGTATTTTAAAAAAGAGTTGTGGATTTCATTCTTTGGACTAGGTTTGGTTGGGATTCCGAATCCTCGTATTCAGAATATTGAGTATTCAGAATTCTGTTAATAGTAAGAATATTTGTTTGTTATAAAATTAAGAATCCTTTACTTTTTACTGTAGATGTCAAATCATGTCTAGAAAGTGGGTAAAAAGTGGATGATAGTTTATTATTATATTGTATTTAGTAAACTTTATTTTTTTTTAAATATAATGATGATGTGATAAAAGAGATGAGTGTGGGGTTAGGTGTAAGAAATTATTGGCTGTGAGTTAAAAATTTGAGTCGTAGAACAAACGAGAATTGGGATTCGAAACCCAAATCCAAGTACTGGGAGTCTTAGACCAGGTCTTAGCACTTTTCTCGAACAAATTCTTCTATTAAATGTTTGAGCTCTTCAGTTTGAAGTTTAAACATGTATTTGTTTCTCATATTTAATCGCTAATGTTATTATGACACATGAATATTTCTTTTTGTTTCCAGAAATTCCCTCACTTAAATAAACAACCCTTCTTCATAAAAAGTGAATATAAGTGTGTGTGTATATACACACATATATATATATATATATAGAGAGAGAGAGAGAGAGAGGATTGGGTTCAAATGAGAACCCCGTCATTATATGTGAACCTAAGGACTAATCCTGGCCTTAGATCTAATATTGCACAGTGCAATTATATGTCCAGGTTCATTGTGCTTTTTACAAAGTACTGTAGTGCTAAAATCAGTCCAATTTTTTAAATTTAATTATATATATATTTTTTACATTTTAAAATATGCAATATGTATCTTAAATTGTAGATCTTGAGAATGTGATTAATTTGATATATATTTCATTCAAAACGAATAAAATTTGAAAAAGTTATGGTTTGTTGAAAATTTGAGTTTCATTTCAAATTTTTGAATTTGCAGTTTATAGACGAAATTTGCGATGCTTTTTGTATACAATCGTAGTGTTTTTTTTCTTAATCTATTGTGCTTTCTAAAGAATAATGTAGTGCTCTTCGTAAACGTTGATATATGTCCAAAATACCATTTTTAATTAATTAATGCATTTTTTTACATTATTACCATGCTGACATGTCATGATCTCAACCATCAAGATTATTCAATCTAATGGTCAAGATGAGTCCCTAGGTTCACATATAATGACGGGTTCTCATTTGAACCCAACCCTATATATATATTATTCACATAATCGAACATGTAGAAATAGACATTTTATATTATTTACCTAGGTGCATGATGTATTATGAATCAATATTAACTATTTATTATATTTATCACACGTATTTTGTAAATTCATCACCATCTCTTAGATATTTACCATGAATGATGAATATACAAATGATGAGTTATGGATATAAATTGGGATTTTATAATTATCACTAATCTTATATATGGGAACTCATAACCTATGTGGGATTTAGGAAACAATATGATTCGTTAGATGTGAATAAATGGATGGTTAAGATAATGTACTGATATAACCAAAAAAAAAATGACTTACCAAGAATGAGGTTGGCACTTCTAGAACTACCTTCTTGAGCACGAGCGACCTAAAAAACAATACCTAAGTCAGACAGCCTCGGCGTAGGCCCTCCGATACTTAAGTCAGTAACCTCATAATTTTTATAAAATGAGAGCAATAAGAAGAAGAATATTTCTCCATTAATCATGTGTTCCCCTAACCCATTATAAATATTTCTGCATTAATCGTGTGTTCCCGTAATGACCCATGATGGTGATAATAATTATGTTGAAGTCCTGAAATAAGGGTTTGAATCCCCTATTTATAAGATTATTTTATACTTATCCACCAACCAATAAGATTCTTTCCCAATATAGGATTAAATCTCCTAATTGTACTCAATCTCCATAATTTGAAAACTATCTCATATTAGGATTCTTTCTTTTCATAATTTCATAATAAACATAAAAATTTATTATTATCATATTACCGACCTGCCGGGGCCCCATAATCATATTTAACCATAAGACCATATTAATATATTATCATAATAATCTCGTGACCTAAAACCTTCTACCTCTTATGCTAACTTCTTACCATGTAAGGCCGAGCCAATTTTTGATGTTGTATCAGCTAGTGCCCTATATTCTAGTTGATTGGGGTACAAAATCAAGTAGAATATAAAAACAAAGACTTATACAACCGAAATGCTAGTCCTTAACGAAACATTACCATTATTTTCATAATTTTCAGCAATTTAGCAATTAATTCAATACATAAAAAATTATTTATTTATTTTTACCATATCTCAACCATAATCTTAACCTCAAACCAAAAACTTCATTCTCCACCTAAATGAAGTGTCAATCAAAAAACCACAACCACTAATCATAAACCATTTATTTGACCTAAAACGGGTCGGTCAAAAACAAAAACAATAAACCATAAACCAAATGCCATTGATCCGACCAAATACAGGTTTCGGACCAACCATATCCATATAACCATCTCCGACCTAAACAACCATCGGCCATTCATATCCATATAACCATCTCCAACCTAAATAAGCGTCAAGCCATACCATATCTATAACCATACCATCTCCAACCTAAACAAGTGTCTGGCCATATACCATATCCATAACCATTTAAACCAAACCATAGATATTAAGCATTTAACGCGAACTAAATAAACTTTATTAAACTAAGTAGACCGTATCGAATAAACCATATCAAATAACCCAACTCATGTAAACTGAATAAAATCGAACCAAATATGAAACTGAATAAAACCCAAATAAACCAAACTAAATATATAATCTAAAACCATATTAACCAAATAAAATATATTAAATCAAATAAATTATATAAATACATATTAACCAAATAAACGATATAAATAATATGAAACCCAATAAACCAAATAAACCATGTTAACTAAACAATCAACTAAGTCTCCCATATTAAGAAAAATAAATAATTAAATAAATCATATTAAATAAATATTAATATAAATAAATAACAAAATAAATAATATTAAACCAAATAAACACATTGGGCCCCCATATATTTAAGCTAAATAACCATATTAAACCAAATAAATTATTCCCAACATAATACACCATTAAACTAAATAAATCAAACAAAATAGACCCTCTAAAATCATATTAACCAAATAAACCCATTGGTCCCCCATATTTAAGCTAAATAGTCATATTAACCCAAATAAATAAAATAAATAATTCCCAACCTAATAAACCAAGTAAATCAAACTAAATAGACCCTCTAAAATCATATTAACCAAATTAATATTATTAAACCAAATAAACTCGTTGGTCTTCTTATTTAAGCTAAATAATTATATTAACCCATAAATCAAATAAATCACTCCCAACTTAATAAACCATTAAACCAAATAAACCAAATCAAATGGACCCTCGAAAATAATATTAACCAAATAAACCACATAAATATTATTAAATCTTATAAGTCCACTATATTAAACCAAATCAATCAACTACCAAATAAACCAGCAAGTTCCCCATATTCTAACCAAATCAAATCAATCAACTAAATCATGTCAAATAATACCAAACCATCTAAAACTAAAGAAACTCAAATAAGTCAAATAAACCCGCTAACCCATGTTAGCCAAATATATCAAATAATATTAAATCGAACAAATAACATTAAATCAAATTAACCAAATAAATTATGTTAAATACACCAAATAACCATATAACCAAATAAAATATATAATCACATAACCAAGTAAACTCATTATACAACACCAAATAGACCATAATAAACACCCGACCATCACCATTGTTACCCATGATTGGCGTAACATGCCTGACCTTCAATTTGCATATTCTTAATTTTATAATAAAGGAAATAAATACTTATCAATTCATTAATACCTTATAAAACTATGTTTTACTAGAACGAATTTATAAAATACCTTCTAAATATTTGAATATAATAGAAGGTATTTAAAATATACTCGAGAAGATGAACAGTTTAGAACGGGTGTAAAATATACCGTCTAAACATAATCTACTAGAATGGGTTTTGAAATATACCTTCTAGATATGATCAGTTTATAGATTTTTAGAAGGCATATTGTAAAATCAGTTCTAGTATTACAGCTTTTAATTACAAAAATACCACTAGATGACTTTCTAGAAGGTAGTCGCTACACCCATCCTATAAAGTTGGTTCTAGAATTAGTTTATGTACTAATGACAAGATGTGGGTGATGAGAATGAAATCAAAAATTCATATTCATCTCTCATCACTTGTATATTCATCATACACATGATGAATATGTAAGCGTTTGGTGATGCATATTCAAGAAGTCGTTGATAAATATAAAATTAAGTGTAGCATGCACCCCGGATATATGATATAAATTGTCATTAAACACAAAGAATATAATTTATATTTTCAACATCCTAATTACATATATTTTTACTAAATTTTCAAATAAATCATCCAACTCACCAAGTATCAAATTCGACTTTCTGTAATTAAGAATAAGTTTTGTAGGGGTGGATGTTCAAACTAATTAAACTCAAAAGTTGTAGTTGAGTAGTGTGCACAGTGTAAAGGAACCCTAGATCTATCGTAGATGTTATCCCCCTATAATCCCAGTCTGAGGCAAGCTTCATTAAGTGCCTTACAGGCTATAGTATCCACTTACCATATGTGCTTAAAATTTCCTATGGGAAAGAAGTAGGTATGATGATCGAAGATCAAGACAGGTCATGCTACCAGACTTCTATTCAGAGAATGAGAAAGCTTAATAAAATACCAACATATCACTTAACCATGGAAGAGGATGCACTGACAACCAAAAGGATAAAGATAAAAGATATGACAAAAGAAGAATGAAGTGTTCTCCCAAATGAATAACTATCAAGGACCGTGATGGTTGAAAGAGACAAGGAAATGATAACAAAGCTTGGAACAACCTGGAAGAATATTTAAGGGGCTGCTTGGACTATACTTCATTAGGATTCTAAATCTTGGTATTCAGAATCGTGGGTATTCAGAATTTTGTTAATAGTAAGAATACTTATTTGTAGTAGATTTCAAAATACTTTACTTCTTATTACAGATTTCAAATCATGTCTGAAAAATGGATGGTGTTGTATTATTATATAATATTTGCTAGTATTTAATTATTTAAATGTAATGTTAATATAACAAAATAGATGAGCATCTGAACATATAACATATGATAGAGGTTAGGTTCAAGAATTTATTGGTTGAGTATTGAGAATTTGAGATGTAAAACAAAAGAGGATTAGGGTTTGGAGTCCCTATCTGAGTTTCTAAGTCTTAAACCCATCAAGGACTAAGGGATGCATAATAGCCCTTCTAAGAGAGTATGTAACATATTTGATTTCTCAAATAAAGATCTAACACATTCAAGCTAGGAAGTAGTTGTGCAACACCTCAACATCGACCCGAAGATAAGCCCAAAGAGAAAAAAAAAAAGCGAAGGCACTTTGGGCTTGAGTTCAAAAAATTTAAAGAAGCGGAAGTAGAAATTTGGTTAGGAGCCACACACATTAAGGAAATATAGTTACCCAAGTGGTTATCATATAAGGTAATGGTGCCAAAGGAAGAAGGAAAGTGGTGCATATGCATTGGTTTTAGATATTTGAACAAGGCTTGTCCAACACTACCCATTATCCTAAATAGATCAATTTATAAACTCCACCTCACGATTTCAATTATTGAGCATGATGAACTCTTTGCGAGGGTACATCAGATCATGCTAGCATAGGAGGATCAACAAATGGTGAGTTTCATTAAACCAATTAGGAAATCTATAATAAAACCTAGTAAAATTATGAACTCATATAAACTAACACAAGTATTGGAGGGAAAAGACATTTAAAATACTCTTGAATGAGCTAAAAAAAGCTAATCCATACATCTACTAACCCTAAAGATTTTTCTACACTACAAGTCAACTACAAGACAGATAAGGAAAAACCCATCAACCTATCACTAGCAACTACCTAAACATGCCAAAAGAGGTAAAAAGCTTGAAAACAAAAAAGAAGATAACAATGCTGGAAATTTAAAGGTTCATAAACAACATAAATTGAGATGAAACATCCTAACTAAAACCCATACATTAAGAATACATTACTTCAAACATTCATAGAAATTACAAGAAAAAAGCAGGAGAACAATAAATAGTTTAAGATACTCCACGCTATACATTAAGTTAATCTAGGAGCTAAGATAAAACTCTACAAGATAAGTTAATCTAACTAAGGATTTTAGGGTTGAAGGTGACAAAAGGTTGAAAAAGAGGATAAGACACAAGCTTGGGTTCCCAAACCCTAAGGAGTTCAAAGGCTCCAAAATGCAGCTGGGTTTGTGTTTTATATAGGTGAAAGTGGGGGTAAAATGGTCATTATGTCGAATATGGCTGAAAATGGCCTTCCATCGATCAACGGTGTCTCTGTCGTTAATGATGTGTCGATCGATGAAAGCTATCGACACTTGGAAAATGGTCGTTTGTTGATGGCGTGTCGAGACTTGTCGATCGATGGTCTCATGAAATCCTATGTGCAGTTGACGTAGGTGGCATGCAACGTGTTGATTGGTCATCGACCAAGCGTAGATCGATGGTTTTGCTTAATGGTCTTGGGTCGTCCTTTTTTTCAAATCAAGCCAATTGTGATCATCGAGAATGTTCTTGGGATCGCTCGACTATCCTAAAACCAAGAAAAGTAAAATTACATAAAATATCTACGCAAATATGGGAAAGTATGAAAATACTAAAAAGATGGCAAAAGATATGAAAAATATAAAATAAGGAAAACGAGACAAACTATGACTCAACCGAATAATTCACACAAAACAAGACACAAAAATACATAAAATACACACACAAGTATATATAAATCACCAACCTCTTATATTTCTCTTTCATTTAAGCTTTTCTTTGCTTTTTCATGTATCAAATGGAGCCCTAAGCTCTGGGGCTTCATATCTATATTTTCAATTCAACAGTGGAAATAATCCTATAAATTATTTGTGTGTGTTTTCTTTTACTAGTAAATCCCGTATAAAGAATAAGACTCTAACGCGCTCAATATTAAACGAGTCTTCACGAAAACCCTAAGTAAGTAGATAGACATAAGTGGATCTGAGTACCAAGAACACCCGTGCATGAAGCTCATCACCCGCATTGCTTGTCCCATATTTATTAGGCATTAATTATATAATAAAATCAATAGAAAAGGGGAAATAATTACAACTGTTAATAAGAAGATAAAATGTCTCTATATATTTGGTCCTTATCACATAATTAGTGTACCTCCAGAACGGATATGTGTTCTAGGCATAATCACGAAAAAACCCAGTTATGATCAATAGAAGGGATGATGCTTTATCTTGAAGAGTTAATGTTATCAAAGCAAAAATAGGTTGTGCATGATCTATGTGGGAGAGACCATCCTCAATCTTAGGGAACCATACTTTCTAGAACGCCTTTTCAAAACCCGTTTTAGATATCATACTTTCTAGAACACCTTTTCCAAACCCGTTCTAGATATCATACTTTCTAGAATGCCTTTTCGAAACTCGTTCTGAAAAATCACTTTTTAAAATGGGTAAATGTATTTTCTCATGCGGGTACCTAGTCATTCTAGAAAGTCTGACTTTCTAGAACAACTCGATCCAGAACGCTGGAAGAACCATCTAGATTAGCGACAAAATGCATTCTGGGTTGATGTTTCTAAACTAGTGACATGGAGCTTAGTCGCAGTTTATTTCTTAAGGTAAAGATAAACATGAAACAATATATTTTTAGGGAATGTAGATGGCAAATCATTTTACCATGATTTAATCATTAATCTTCTCTACTTTGAGCATAATCTAAGATCATCCAAATGAAAAGAATTAATCCAATTGAATTAATTGTTCGAGGAAAGCTCGCTATCCCACAATTATCGTTGGACCAGGAAGATTATAAGGGAGCACATCCATCCTAGTCGTGAGCTGCGCAAGCTCGAGCCCCTTATCTGTCTCAAAATTATCGTTGGACCAGAAAAAGTTTGGAAACAATGAAAGCACATCCAGTCTAATCGTAAGCTGCAGAAGCTAGATTCATTTACCCGGCTCGCAATTACTATCAGTCCAGAAACATTTGGGTAACAAGAGGAGCACATCCAGCTAAGTCATAAGTTGTGAAAGTTGGAGCCCCTTGCCCGGCCCAAGATTATCATAAGATTGGAAAGAGTTTGATGAAAACGGGAGAACATTCAGCTCAACCCTAATCTGCTAAAGCTAAAGCCTTTTACCCCTCTCGAAATTTCCATCAGACCAGAAATATTTGCGTAACAGCACATCCAACAAAGTTGTAAGTTGTGCAAGCTGGAGCCCCTTCCCCGGCCTACAATTATAATTGGACCAAAAAGAGTTCGGTAACAAGTGGAGCACATTCAACCTAGTCATAAGCTGAGAAGCTCGAGCCTCTTGCCCATCCTGGAACTATCATTGGAGCAAAATGAGTTTGGCAACAATGGAACACTCCCAATCTATTTGAATTACACAATCTGGATTCCCTTACCCGACCCATAATCATAATCGGACTAGAAAGAGTTCAGATAGCTAACCACTGAAAAAAGAATAATAAAATATTGGTATGTTCTGAACTCAACTCATTCACTAATCATTAACAACTCCAAATAGAGAAATGACTTTGAAAAAAATAGTATAAGAGATGTTATAAGATACTTTATTTGTATGCTCATGATTTGAAAAATCACGCCCTCCATTGTTGCCTTGCTCCTCATCGTCTTATTCTCTATTTCCTTTATTTTCTATTTTATCGAGCATTTCTTCTTTATTATTCCTTTCTTCTACAGATTATTCCTCTACTATCATGGTTTTTTTAGCCATCAAACTTGCACTTTGAGCTTCAACTCCTTTCTTATTGACTTGTATGCCTTCGTGGAAAGATGTCTGGTAGAAAGAGGGTGATTGATATTAGTCTCCAACCACTAATCTGACCTGGCCTTCTGCTGGAAACTTGAGAATCATGTGATACATTTATATCACTTCTCATAAGGTTCTCAATGACGGCCTCCCTTATATTGTGTTATAGTATGACGATGTATCTACCACCAAAAACCTTACCACACAACTTTGTTCTTGTGTATTCTCTTATCAATACTGGTAGCACCAGTCTCCTTCAGAGAAACTTATGCTCTGGTCAACCCTTGGATGGGGGTAGTCACTACTACGAGCCTTATATTCAATCTCATTTGTCTAAAGGAGGTTAAAATGCCAAAGTTTGATCATATGATTCGCGCACTACTCTTTAAATATAGAGAAGTTTAGAACCTCCCTCGCAATAAAATGGGGCCAGTTGTAGTGCAGTGATTTCTTCCTGAGTTTTGTCTCTCAAGTAAGGCTAATCGAAATACGTTTATATGTTTGTTAACATAAATTAGAAATTAAAGAAATGGAAACTCTATTCTAAACACAAGGACTTAATGTTAGAGGTTTGGTTTCTGAAAAGTCACTAAGACGAAATTGAAATTAAAGATAAGAAAATAAGGGTGTAGGGATCTAGACTTGTGTCCATGAATAATTAGATAATTTATCAAGAATTTAATGTGCATAGGTTGAGGTCGTCAATCCCAACCTTAGTTGGATTTAAATCTGATGTTGATATATAATTAAGAGTTGGCTAAACAATTAATTATTCAATTCAAAACTATTTAAATTGAGATATGCACAATTAAAACCCAATAAAATGTCAGTTTATGGCTCTAAACTCATCTAGGCCCTAAACCAAATAGATCTATCCTAAAAACAAAGAAAAGTGCAATAAAGGAAAGCCAATGCAATCAAAAACAACAATCACGCAATTAAAAGCCTTAAAAATGAAATCAAAACAATAAATTCATGTATTTCATAAATGAAATAGGAAATAAAGACTACATTTAAACATCTATATCAAAAAAGAAGCACAAAGTTCATAAATTTAAAGAAAATATGAGTAACGAATCGTAGATCTAAAAAAATGAGCAAAAAGCATATAAAGACAATTAAAGGAAATAAATTAAAGAAACTTACTAAAGATTTATAGAGGATCTCCATTTCCAAATCATTAATAAATCAAATCTTGAATCTTGTTACAAATCGGCGAAAAAAAGTAATCTACATATCAAGCTTTGGGAGAAGGATACCTCCTAAAGCTTGAAAACCAAAATAAAAACATGGCTAAAAATCTTATATTACTTCTAAAACTTGTTCTACTTTTGGAAGACTATGGAGGATTTTTTCTAATAGAGAGTTAAGTCTCCTATTTATTGATGAAACATAATCAAAATGGTCAAATGGCACTAGTTAAGGCTACATAGGTGAGATGGCTCAGCCATGAAGTGCAGGGATGGGCGCAGCTGCTAGCTCGAGGTAGGCGTGTGTCATCTAGAGGTTTGGCTTGAGTAAATTAAGTCAGGTGGTGGCTCTCTAGTAGACATGCGAGGTCAATGGTTATGGCTCGAGTAGCAACTTGAGAGGGTGTTTGAGTAGGCGTTTGTTGCATCTTGTCCAGGAAGTTATGGGCACTGCCGGTAGCTCTCAGAAGCTCAAAGGTTTTCTAGGATGATGTGTGTGGTGTCTACAGGGAATTGTGCGCATGATGGGCGATGGTTACAAAAGTCTTTTGTAGCTTAGATTTTCTTTTGGCTAGGTGATACAAGGACTGCTGAAGGCTATGCGCGAGGGTGTAGATAAGCGCAACTGCCGAGATGATGCACGTGTGACTGGGCAAAGGTGCTTAGGCCATTAGAGGTTCACAACACTGGTTTCTACTGAGGCTACTGAAGGATGATGGGCGATGCATGTGTGCTTGTGGCCGATGACGTGCAGAAGTGGCTAGATGCGTTCTTGATTTTTGGGCATTGATGTTTACACTCGATCTTTGAAATGTTGACTAGTCAAGGAGATTATCGGGCTTGTCCCGTCTTCCGACCTCAACCTAGGGCCACATTGACCAACTTTGGCTCTACACAAAAGAGTAATATAAAAAACCTAAGCAAAGAGAAAAATACAAAAAAAATAATAAAAAATAACTATGAAAATACAAAATAAGACAAAATGACTCGAATTAAAACAAATACTTAAACAAGACATAAACACACAATAAAAACACATACAAATATATGCAAACAAAGCCCCTTGCCCAGTTTATATCATTGGATCGGGAAGAGTTTAATAACAAGAGGAGAACATTGTATGCTACAAGCTGGAGCACCTTGCCCGATCATAAAGAGTTTCGTAACAAGGGGAGGACATCTAACATAGTCATAAGATGCACAAGTCAAAGCCCCTTTCTTGTCCTGTAATCATCATCTTACCGCAAAAATTTTAGTTGGTCAACAAGTACAAAAAAAGAAGAAAATATAGGTGTTTTCCCTGTAAAATATAGATGCACAAGTCAAAGCCCCTTTCTGCTTTGTCGAGCATTTCTTATGCCTTTTTGTTTTCTTTTGCAACTGGTTCCTCTGATCTTCCTTATAGAGCTTCTATTCTGACTTTGTTAGCCATCAGGTCATCACTTGAACTTCAACTCCTTTTGTATTAACTTATACGCCTTTGCGGATAGATGGCTGGTAGCACGAGCATGGCGGATACTGGTCTCAAATCACCAATCCAACCTCACCTTCTTCTAAAAACTTGATACTTGTATGATACATTGATATCACTACTCGGAAGGTGTTTAATTACGGTCATCTTAAGATTTTGTTATAGGATAATACAATATCTACCATCAGGAACCTTAACATCATAACTTTATTTCTTGGGTATTCTCCCAAAACTACTAGTACCACCAAATTACCTACCGAAAAAACTTATGGTCTACTGAATCCATAGATAGGAGGTATTCACTTCTCTGAGGCATATATTGAATCTCATCTACCTGAAGCAATCATAGAACAACCATCTCTGTTATTACGAAAGAATCACTGTGAGGAATCTGAATTCCTCTTGTATCATCAAAGTTGAACTACACTATGGGATCACCGCCCCCGTCACACACACCTAGAGTGCACGACTTCCATGGCTTAATCTCTGGTACCCCAGCCTTTTGGTCTTAGTCTGTATCACCTTGTATAGGCCCTCTATATATCATCTGAATTAGACCTCTCTAAAGAGGGGGAGCTCTTTCTTGATCTCGTCCATCCTCTCATCCTTATTTATTCCTTTGATACCCCTACCTCTTACAAGGATCACACTTGTGGCATCCGTTGAGCTCCTTATACTGGTATATAGACTCCTTCAAATGACATACTCGGATGGAACATCTTATATTGTTTTGTAGGTAGTGAAAAGTCACTGTTGTATGGCCATAATCGTTGTGGAATCGACAAAATAATCTTGTTTAGGTCTTGGTTAGCATATCCCTGTAAGTTTTTTGGCCACCTAATCTAGCCTACAGCTTTTGCTATACTATCTCGAACAACCTTTCATGTCTTATCCGGAGGAGTGTATAATTTTTGAACATTGGATCTCGTAAGAACCTATCATTCCCTCTTTCATCCCTATTTCACATCCTTTATGGATCTCCAACCTCATACCTTATGTACTCACCTTTTTATTACCTGTACTTTATCATTTATTTCCTTCTTCTTCCCCATAAATTCTTCTTCAGATTCCTCTGGGTGAACAAATTTGGTGGCCTAGGCGAGCACTGCTAAAAGATTTTTAGTCGGCTTCTTCAAGAGTGAAGTCCTCAGGGGTCCTGAGTTCAAACCTTGAGCTAGGGCACTGGCTTTAGTGGCATCGACTATTGCGGGCACCTCCACAATGATCCTAGTAAACCTCGACACATAATTTCTCAAGGACTCCCTTTTCTTCTATCAAATATGGAATAATGCCATAAAATTCCTTTGATGCTCCTTGTGATAGGAAAATGTGCTTTGAATATTTTTCCAAATGTATAAAATCTTGTGATGCTTGATGGTGGAAGCTTGTGATGCTTGATGTAGATAGCATCATTATAGCCATGTACTACAACCTTTAAACTGCTGAATTGTCTGTCTGGGTCTGTTTATACTGCATACTACCAGCGAAGGGGTGGCCTCTTCTTCTAGTAGCCTAATTTGCTTCCATCATCTCTCTTATTTGGGCAGTTCTTCCTACATCTGTGTCAACATAAAATCAACAACTCGAGTGGAGTGGTCTTTCACGGGTACTGCTGAGTGCTCCTCCTCTTTTCCCCGCCCTTTGTTTATATGGAGGTGTCACCTGGATTCCCTTCTAGATGAGTGATCTGCTCGAGTGGATTTTACTCATTTTTCAATGCAGTAGTTGTGTTTGCAATCAACTGGCTAGATGCTCTACAATAAAAGAGAATCTCATCCATTCAATGAGAGGGTTCTCCCCTTTCTCGTCCTTCTTTTCATTGGGACTGCTCGCCTTATCTTTGCTGCTTTCCTCTTTTGAGGAGCTGCCCTTGTTTGAGAGTGATCTCGCCCTATCGTCCGTCCTGGTCTTCTCAGTCATGCCCACGGGGTGTGTTCACCTAATAGGGGATCCTCCGGGGTACCTTTAGGTTTGCTCCCGACTTCACCAAAAGTATGTTTTCTTGGTTGAACTCATGTTGCTAAAAGGTATTTAGTAAGGATTGATCTCATGTCTTGAGTTAATGACTTGATGTCCATAATTCCCCACGAATGATGCCACTTGATGTTCCAAGAAAAGTTAGACACTTGAAGAATCAGATTGAGTGTCATCCGTCCTCATTCTACAACTCTTGAACATCGTCCAACCTGCAAAAAAAGGCACTAATGCATTCTCAGTGTAAATACTCTGATACTCAAGTCAGAATGTGTAATCAATCAATATGTGCATAAAGTATGTAAATGGATTATAATTTAGAAATGAGCATATTTGTAAGAAGAAAAGGCTTGTTACATAAGCAAGTAATCTAGTCTCCATGGAGGAAACTAGCTACTTTAATACCAAAAGGAGGCACCCTTCCTTCATAACTATTTCTCTAATTCTCATTTCGAACCCTTATCCCTGCTGGGCTCCAGAGGGCCATATGTTATGCACCGAGACGACCTCTTCTGCGTGCTGAGCTTGCCGCTTCTCTGGCAAACTGTTGTCAATCGATTCGGCTTCTAACATATTTAGGAGTAAAGCATGCTGCTTGATCAGGTTGACACTGACTCTAGGTTGGGGAATGTTAGCTAGATAAGGCGTTCGTTCGACTCAAGCCGATTCAGCTGAGCTAACATTATTGTTATTTATTTATATTTTTAATTTAAATTACAGAAAATCACACCATTCATTTTTATGAATTAACTTTTGGATAAACTTTTGTTTTTATATATGCAATTTAGGTAGCAAATTGTAGGCCTGAGAGAGGCTAATTTAATATGTTGTTCATCTAAAATAGATGAGAAACGAAAAAAGTTATGGTGATTCAAAGTTTTTAGTATGAAAAGTGGACAAGATTTGAAAACTTCTTACTCCATTCATCTCACAAAAAGATAATACATTTTTACTTTTACAAAGATTAAGAAAAAGTAATTAGTATGGTTCAAACATTAATTTTACTTACATTTTTAAATTAAAAAAAATTTAACACTGATAATTCATTAATTGTTGGTACCAAAATATATATAGGGGCACATAAATAACTATATGAAATAATTATAAATATTATGCTATAATTTTAGAAATATATAACTTTATAAAACCCTTAAAATCATCTTTCAAATAGAACCTTAATCTATCTCTAATTACCTATAGAGGAGATTCACCACCACGACTCGAAGTTTTTGATACATTTATTCGTATTGTAAGTTGAATATCATATTCCTACTATCTCTTTTAAATGTTGATTTAGAGGGCTAAAATTTTGTTTACACTATAATTGTCGGTTTATAATTCTTTTGTCATTTATTTCTAGTTTTAACTCTACTTATTTAAAGAAATCAAGATAAATTTATGGTGGTAAGATCTACTTATTTAAAGAAATCAAGATAAATTTATGGTGGTAAGATAATTATAATGAAACAAATAATTAGTAATATTATTAACTTAATACAAGTATGTTAGTCAAATTTGTATCTTTTTCAATTCTTAACGTAATTTATAAAATGAAATAAAAAAAAAAGAAAAGAAAAAAGAAAAAAACGGAGGAAATAATAGTTAGGTAATAATAAAATGATCAATTGAACACAATATTAATTTAAGCAACTTAGGATTTTTTTTTTACTATTAATGTTTTAGAAAGGAATGAATTTCAAAAGATTATTAAAGACGTTACTTAGTCCATATCTTGGGGCCACACCAAAATTTCACATGTGAAGCAAAAAAGAAATGTTTTCTCACAAAGCACCAAAGACCTTTTTCATTATTTGGTTGGCATTTCCAAAAGATGTCAATGGTAGGGTTTGTAGGTCATTTTCCAGCCAAATGCATCCACTTTGCTGTAGTTGATAATATGCCCTCTATATTAAAATGGATGGAGTTATGGAAAATAACAAATTTTATTTTAATGATAGGAACAAAAGGTCAATTTTTCTTTTAGTTGGGATTAAATGAACAATGAGAAAAAATTATCCCCGAAGAACTGATGGAATTCAATAATTACGATTTTTTTGGTTTTAATATATATATATATATATATATATATATATGGAATTCAATAATTACGATTTTTTTGGTTTTAATATATATATATATATATATATATATATATTAAAACCAAAAAAATCGTAATTATTGAATTCCATCAGTTTTATATATATATATATATATATATATATGTCTCGAGTTAATAATTTATGTATTCAATAAATCAGAAACATTCATAGGACACAAAATAATGTCGTAATCTTATGACCTTATTGTAATAACAAATAAAAAACATATGAGATTAACTTAAAACAGGAGAGATCTAACTGCATATTTGTTAGTTAACATATGCATTGACTAACCGAGAAAACATTTTTAATAAAATATTTGTGAGATGAAGACGCGCGCTCGTGGTATTCAATACCTTGTTACAATTCTCCAGTATCGTTTAAAAAATGTCTTTAAACAAAATTATCGTTAAGAAATTGTCCGGTGAAAAGGATGAGGCAGACGAGAGAGTATACCATGAACCCAAGTGTACCTTGTAAGGTGCATCCTATAATTTAATGTATCATCGCATATAATTAGTACATACCATCACATATAATTGGTACATATCATCACAAGTAATTAAAATTCTAAATCTAAAATTTAAAATCCTATAATTAAAAAAAATAACCTAAAAGAAAAAATTAAACCCTAAAAATGAAAAATTAATTTCTAAAATAAAAAACTAAACCCTGAAATTGAATATTAAACTCTAAATTCTAAATTTTTATCATATATCATCACATATAACTGACACATATCATCACATATAACTGACACATATCATCACATATAACTACCACATATCATCACGTATAACTATCACATATCATCACATATAACTGACAGAATGATAGATTTTTGTCGGGATCCTAAAATGGAAAATCAAATAAAAAACTAAAAAACTAAACTTTAAAATGATATATTAAACCCTAAAAATTGAATACTAAACTCTAAAATATAAAACTAAACCCTAAAATAAAAAAGAAAACCCTAAACTCTAAATTTTTGACACATATCATCATGTATAACTACCATATA
Source organism: Phtheirospermum japonicum (assembly GCA_014905375.1). Classification (NCBI taxonomy): domain Eukaryota; kingdom Viridiplantae; phylum Streptophyta; class Magnoliopsida; order Lamiales; family Orobanchaceae; genus Phtheirospermum; species Phtheirospermum japonicum. Next base: position 34,393 of record BMAC01001242.1, read on the forward strand.
TCATCGCGTATAACTATCACATATCATCACTTATAACTATCATATATCATCACGTAAAACAGGGTGCACCTAGGTGCATCTAATAAATTGTCTTGGCAGACACTTGTATAAAGTATATTGATGGATCTTGATAGCTCAATGCTCCTCTCGACGATTTGTAATAAGATTTCTGCCTTTCCAAAGTTTTAAAACATCATAGAAACTAACAACTGTATGATGACTTGAAATCTCATAACCATAGAGCCATTGATGCCATATATATGCCGACCTGGCATAAGATGGATATAAGAAAACACCATGTAAATGAAACCATAAGCAGAATCAATTCAGATACCAAACGATGTAGATCAAAAAGTAATCAAGTCGTATCAACGTAATAAAGCTAGTCCCTAGGTGAGGGAAAAATTCGTTTTTTAATCAATTATGTTAGTCACAATCCAAAAAAGGTACATAATGTTGGACATCATCAAACAACGTCTGCTAAGTTGGTCAATTCATCAAAAAATGTCTAAAAAAAAGTTCGATCGGGCTTTTTTTTGCTGACGTGGCGTGATTCAATACTTTCTTATCATTTTTCTTTAATTTTAAATATTAAATTGAAAATAAAAAACTGGGAAGATTTCCATTTTGGTCCATTATATTGGTCACATTTCAGAAAAGATACGTTAAACTGACCATCATCAAATCATATCTACTAAGTTAACCAATTTATCAAAAAAGATCCAAAAAAACTTGATCGGATTTTTTTTCTAACGTAGTATTATTCTGTATTTTCTTATCAATTTTCAATTATTATAAAAATTAGATTAAAGACAAAAATGTGTTTTGCACTCCCTTTTTATTTTCTGTTTTTCCTTTCTCTTTCCATCTAATTAATAAAACTTTAATCAATAAGAATTAATACATCTCCGAGTTTATAAATTTATTATTAATTAAAATTTTAATAATATAAAAATCATATAAATTATTATATTAATTTTATAATTTTTGAAGATTTATTTTATATTTATATATTTATCACTGATTTTTTTTCTTATTAATTAAGTTTTTATTAATTTGATTAAAATAAAGAAAATGAAGGCAAAACAGGTTTTTGACATCGATTTAATGTTTAAATAAAAGAAAATGATAAAATAATATAGAATCAGGCCACGTTAGGAAAAAAATCCGATCAAGCTTTTTCGGATCTTTTTTGATGAATTGGTTAACTTAGCAGATATGATTTGATGATGGCCAAATTAACGTACCTTTTCTGGATTGTGGCCAATATAATGAACCAAAATAAAAATTCTCCCAGTTTTTTATTTTCAATTTAATATTTAAAACTAAATAAAAATGATAAGAAAGTATTGAATCACGGCACGTCAGCGAAAAAGCCCGATCAGGCTTTTTTTGGACTTTTTTGATGGATTGGTCAACTTAGCAGACGTTGTTTGATGATGACCAATATCACGTACCTTTTCTGAAATGTGGCCAACATAGTGGACCAAAAATGAAATTTTCCCCCCTAGATGACCAAGGAACTACTTAGTCCCCCATGTTAATGTAACAAGGGAATACAACCAGGCTGCTTAATATCAAAATGTTAAGTCCCCCAAATATGGGTGATGCGAGCAGAAAAATAGTCATAATCTGTTAACAATTTGAGAAAAGAGATATAAACCGAACCTGCTCACCCCCTAAGGTTAAATCAATCAACCAAAACATGTAAATCAGGCATATTGCAAAGAACATGTAAATCAGACATGCTCATTACAACAATGGATATGTAAATCAAATATACTCATAAAAAAGGAGCGCCAAGAACATGTAAATCAAACATGTTCTTTGCAAAAGTCTTAAACAAAACAGCAAAGAGCGTGTAAATCCAACATACTCTCTACCACCAAAATTGAAGAGAACATGTAAGTCAAACATGTTCTCTACAGTAAAGAATATGTAAATCAAACATATCTTTCACCTAAAGCCATTCATCTATCCATTACCATATCCATAAAACCATCATCGACCTTATGAAAGCATCGAGCCTTAACCAGGTCCATAAAAACCATAAAACTCATAAAATACCATAATAAAACTCTTTATTCATCGCTGATCTAAATAAGCATCAGCCCATAGTTTGTGAAAAGCGCATAAAAGTACGAGTCCATCGCTGACCTAAATAAGCGTCAACCCATGATACCAATAATAGAAAATAAAGATACAATCCATCGCCCGAAGAGCTAAGCGTAGTACTTCTTTAGGTGGCAGATATTCCAGCTCCTTGGTAAAGTTTCCCCCTTTGAGTCCGCGAGCACATATGCTCCTCCTCTTAATACTTTGATGATTTTGAATGGAACCTTAATTTGTTCTTTACAACAAATCTTAACAATTGATAGACGGAGAATATTAAGTTCTGCTTCAAATAAAAGTTTAAACAATGATCTTGATTCAAATCAGGGGGAGAAGATACAATCCTCTTTCACTTTTTCTTTTGCATATATTGATTAAGAATTTGATTGAGTGTGATTTATTAAAAATCTGACATTCGGAATCTGTTTTTTGGAATAGGAAAAAAATAGATCCATGTAGAACCCGATTTCAGAAAATGATTGATTTTATCAAGAATTAAGATCCAAAACATATCAAGATATATAAAAAAAAAATGGATTTTGAAATTAAAACATGAGAATCAGTGACAAAAGACTTCAAGCAGAAGATTGATGCAATTATTCTCCGATCAGCCAAAAAAAAACAAACAAACAAACAAACAAACAAACAAACTTGTGAAAATAAAATAACAATCGATGAATAATTGTACAACACAGTTTGTTTATTTGCACATGTATATTAGGTTATTTGATTCATTATTATGATATATTAGTTCTAATCAAGTATTATGATATATTTATTTTTCTAATATTATGTATTAATCTTTATATTCGAAAATATTGATTTTTCATACCTCTAAATTATTCGTTAGATACATTTGGGTGCACATTGTAAGGTGCACCCAGTTCCTTATGTATGATGGTATATGTGTTGTGTGTGATAATATATAAATATTATATGAGAAAAATCTTTTTTACCTCCTGAACTATGGTCATTTTGACACTTTGCCTCCTAAACTTTTTTTTCGTGCAAATTACCTCCTAAACTGTACGAATTTTGCACTTAACCTCCTGAACTCCCATTTTTGGTGGAAATTCTAGCTAGATCTCACTCGTGTGACATGCACGCTAACATATAAGGGGTAAAATTGGCTTTCCATCTCTTCCTCATGACTCCCTCTCAAAATAATGGCATGTGAGCACTAAGTAGGTTCCACATTATACGTGTATATATATATATATATATATATTAATGTGAACATTATTTTAACAGGTCACACGAGTGCTAACGTGATATTGTTTTGAGCAGGAGTCATAAGTAAGAGATGGAAAGTCGGTTTTACCCCTTATATGTAAGCGTGCATGTCACACGAGTGAGATCCGACCAAAAGTCCCACCAAAAATGGGAGTTCAGGAGGTTAAGTGCAAAATTCGTACAGTTTAGGAGGTAATTTGCACGAAAAAAAAAAGTTTAGGAGGCAAAGTGTCAAAATGGCCATAGTTCAAGAGGTAAAAAAGATTTTTCTTAATATTCTTTTGTGTGCTTAAAAGTTGTGTGATGGTACATGCACGTTTTGTGCGATGATATATTAATATTTTGTGCAATGGTGTATGAATGTTTTGTGCGTCTAACAGCATGGTGCACTCGATCCCTTTGTGCGATGGCATAATATATATATATATTATGTGCGATGATGGATGTTCATATTGCCAACAACTATATTCATCATATATAACACGTATATACCATCATACAGAATATACATGATTTATTGGTTTTTGTACTATAATAGATTAGCGATACTATTATGTAATATATTTTGTAATATGATGTATTGATTTTTATATTACGATATATTAATTTCGAGTTTCTGGTTTGACGGATGATATGTCGGTTAAGTGTAACTAGAGTTTGGCCAAAAAGCTTGAGAAACTTTTCGACCAAACTTCACATAAACTTTGATTTTCTTGATCCCACTCATATCATAATACATTCGAATTCACTTTGACATGAATACCTCTATCACCTAAAGTATAGGATTTCTCTACCAAAATTAATTAGTGCGACTATTTTCACCAATATCTCACTAAAAGTACATCATTTAATAAATGATGAAGACTAGTATGTGACTGTCAAATTTAAAATACAAACTGCAATGTGATACATCAAAGACACCGAGAAACTCTTTGAAAAAATTAAATTGATGGTTTTTTATTCGAAAGAAAAAATAATAGTTTGAAGCCATAAGTGATTATTGTTAAAAAAAAAAGATAATTTTTTATTTAAAATATAAAATAACACTTTTAGAGTCAAAAGTGACACTAATAAATGTGACTATGTTATCTTTCGGTTAAATGTTTGATTAATATGTAAAGTGATATTTTAGTACAAAAATAACATTTAAGTAATAATGGGGAAAGTGACTCTCATATCAATTAGGATTTATATAACGGTCACACAAAAGATCTACTCTTATAAAATTACCACACTCATTTTTGTTTTTTAGAAACTGAGACATGAGATTCCTAGAATCTCTTACTTTGCACATAAATAAATTATAAAATCTTTCTTCCTAATTAATTTATTAATCTAATAAATTTTCAAACTCCAATTTGCGGTGTAAATTAATTTTATGTCACCGCTACTCTCCTTGAATTTGTACATTCTTTTCCGAATGAATTTATTTTATTGTTATTCGGGATGTCCCTTGTTCTTGTGTGTGTATATCTTGTGCCAAGTGTTTTGAGTCATTATACTATGAATCGGGGTGCACCTCACCATATAATTTAATTATCATCGTATATAACTGACATACATCATCATATATAATGGGTATATATCATCACATATAACTGAAAAATATTATCACAAATAATTAAAATTTTAAATATAAAATATAAAATCCTAAAATTTAAAAAAAGAACTAAACGAAATACTAAACCCTAAAAATGGAAAACTTAACCCTAAAATGAAAAACTAAACCCCAAAAATTGAATATTAAACTCTAAATTCTAAATTTATATAATATATCACAACATATAACTGATACATATCATCACATATAACTGGTAGAATAATAGATTTTTGTCAGGACCCTAAAATGGAGATTTAGATTTTAAAAAAATGAAAAACTAAATCTTAAAATGGAAGATTAAACCCTAAAAATGGAAACTAAACCCTAAAATAAAAAAAATAAGCCCTAAACTCTAAATTTTTATTACATATCATCAAATATAACTATCATATATTATCACGTATAACTATTATATATCATCACGTATAACTTGATGATAACAGGTTTTTACAGGGTGCACTTAGCAAGGTGCACCCAGGTGCATGTAATAAATTGCCAAGTGTTTTCTGCAAATTTTATGGTACACGTGGGTGCACTCAAACTGATGTAACTAAATACACACACACACACACACACACACACACACATATATATATATATATATATATATATATATATATATATATATATATATATGTACTAGTTTAACACACCGTGTGTTAAACTAGATTTATCAAAAAATAAATAAAAAAATATTTCTGATCGTTATAGAGTTTAAAATCTAAAAATAAGAAAAATTCAAAAGATATCGTAATCTCAACTCACTCGTGTCTTGTATAAATGGCTAATTATTATTTATTAAATATAAATTCATTAATAATTTTATATTTACATACTTAAATAAATTAAAACTTATTACACACTCAACCGTGTCTAATATATATCAATTAATTATTATTAAATATTTTAATATTTTAAATTTAATTTTATATATATTCTTAGTTAAATACTTAGACAAAATTCAAAATATGTTATAGAGTTTTTAAATCTAAAAATAAGAAAGATCAAAAGATATCGTATTCTCAACCCGTGTCTTGTACAAATGGCTACTTACTAATTATTAAATATTTTTTCTTATTATTAAATAACTTTTTATTTTAATGTTTTGATTAAACTCGTTAATAGTTTCATATATACATACTTAAAAAATTCAAGATTTTTTACACAGCTCAACCCATGTCTAATTTATATTAATTAATTATTATTAATTATTCTATTTTTTAAAATTTAATTCTATAATAATTCTTAGTTACATACTTAGATAAATTCAAAAGATGGCATATATTTTCAACTCGTATCGTATTGCACTGGTGTCTAATTAATATTTATTAATAATTATTATATAAATTTATATTTTTATATTTAAATTGAATTCGTTAATAATATTTAGTCGCATACTTAGATTATTTCAAATAACTCATAATTTAATTATATTATATATTCTAAATCCTAAAAATAAAAATAGTTTAACTTTTATTTAAAATGCAACTTATTTAGATTATTAATAAATAAATAGTTTTTTTATAATTAACATTAGCTTATAAGTAATTTATCTTTTAATTAAGATAAGCAATTTGGTTTTGTTTTTATAATTATACACAACTTCTTATATATTTATAATAGAAAAATAAATAAAATATTGAATTAGACAAAATATAAGCAAAGAAAAATATTAAATTAGTTAAATATATAATAAATGAAAATATTTCTATTCTACGTGTCTTCTTGGGGTGCTTCGCGCTGACTTGTAATTTTCTGATGGTTCGTATGCTTACTTGGCAAATTTTGGAGGTTTGGATACTTACTAAATATAAGAATTCTAATATCTACCTAATTTATTATATATTTTGTGTGTGTGTGTGTGTGTGTGTGTGTGTGTGTGTGTGTGTGTGTGTGTGTGTGTGTGTGTGTGTGTGTTAG
>BMAC01001242.1:42602-74784 GCA_014905375.1 Phtheirospermum japonicum
ATATATGCAGACAAGTATGCTTCTATATGTCACTTCTTCTACTTTTTTTTCTCTTTATTTCTTATATATAATTTTATTTCCTTCTTTCCATCCCAAAATGTCTAATCTCTTTCTTTTGTTTTAAGTTGATAAAGTTGTGTGAGATTTAAAAAGTCATTTTGGAAGCCAAAAACCCCTCACCTACCTCTTCATCTCCTCCGGCAACATGAAGTCCATGCAATCTCACCTCTTCATCTCCTCCGGCAACATGAAGTCCATTGCAATCTCGGCCGCCGAATTGTCAATTTCCAACTTGCTAGACTTTGTGTAACCATTGACGTCTGATCCATCACCACTACTCTACCTAGATATGTTCTTTCAGCACTCAACATTCTTTGCAGCCACCCATGGAGTCCAGAGTTAGTACCTCTGAGCCAACATCAGAAAAAAAAAAAAGAAAAAAGATTAAGTTAGAGAAAATATAATAAAAAAAAATATAATAAATTAAGTAGATATTAAAAATTCTTATAATATTATAATTCTTATATTAGTAAGTCTTCAAACCTGCGAAATCGCCAAGTAAGCATCTGAACAACCATGACATTACACGTAAGTTCGAAGCATCCTAAGCAGACATGTAGGATAAAAAATCTTTTCATTTAGTGCATAGGCATATATATATATAATATATATATATATAATATATATATATATATATATATATATATATATATATATATATATATAGGATTGGGTTCAAATGAGAACCCCATCATTATATGTGAACCTAGGGACTCATCTTGGCCTTAGATCTAATCATGTGTATGGCCAAGATTTTTCTATTTTTTTAATTTTATTAAATCATTAATATGGTATGTAGAGGATGTTTATGTCTTTTTACCTAATGTCTTTTAACCTAATGGAGATCCCAATCAACCCGTGAGAATTTAGACCCTAACGCAGCCCCCTTTTTCTTCAACGAGTTCAGCGCCACCAGTCCTCCAATCAGCTTCTCGTTGAAGAATATCTGCGGCACGGCGGCGGCGCCGATCCTCTCCCTCAACTCCTTCTCCCGGCTAGGATAAACGTCGACATTTATCTCCACGAAATCAGATTTCGCTCGCGCAGAAATGCCCGCACCGCTCCGCCGTCCCTACAGTTGGACCGCGAGAAGAAGCTTACTCCAGATTGAACTCCTTCACGACGCCATCATCTCCTCCACCGCCGACGCCGGCGGCGTCTCTTTTCATCGACGATATCCTCTTCATTATCGCCGACGAGAAACTGCTGCTCCTATCGCGGAGGAATTTCCCAAATGCCACCGCCGGAGTCTCGATCGTCTCCGGCAAGGATCGCGACCGTTCGATCGATCCCGACGGTGCTGCGACATAGAATCGGATAGAATTCCATTTCCGCTGATTTTATATATATATATATATATATATATATATATATATATATATATATATATATATATATATATAAGCTAGCAATCAACATGTCATGTTGAATTTTCATTATAAAAAGATTTAATCAATTTGGCCACATTGAAGTTTTGTTCGAAGCAAAAATCGAGTCATCCTTTTATACCAAGCTCTTAGGAACTTCCTAATATTAAATGGAATTCTTATGTTTATAAAAAAAGTGAGGTTTGTAGGGATCTTCAAATCCTCGAGGCTATTCAACAAAAGCTTGTTCATTTAAACTACCATTAAAAATGTTCTTTATATATCTATTTGATGAAGTGTAATATATAAATGACAAGCAACGGCAAGTAAAATCCGGATTGACTCAACTCTAGTAACTAGAGCTAAGGTTTTCACAAATTCGACACCTTAAACCTATGTAAAACCTTGAGAAACTAACTAAACTTTATTTCACAACTTATCATTTTTATTTTTGAATATCTATCTTGTTCCAATAACATTACCAACACTAGTTTGGGGAACTAAGTGCCAAACATCGTTCTTGGCAAACTGATCATATTCCTCCTTCATCGCATTAATCCAAAACTCATCCTTAAGGGCATCTTCTACCCTTTTTGGTTCTATAGTAGGAACAATGTAAGAGTTTTAACTATAGAACAACAAGAGGTCATACAAACCCACTTAACCATCTACTTGAAGTTGATTTGTTCCTGTGCGTGCTTCTGTCATTCAAAGCCCCCATTACTTATATAGTGGGATGGCTCTTCTGAATTCCTGATAGAATAACTCTTTTAAGAGGATCTGAGAACACTTTAGGTGCATAGTCATCTTCATTAGACTATGATTCTGAAGTTTCTGCAGCATGGTAAGTCGAAGACTGAAGTGTTGGTTCTAGTGTTGTTGCATGTGTTGGCACACCAGCAGTCCTTTCAGGATCTATTCCTGTAGTTTCAGTAGTCAAAAGAGTTAATCAACGGGTTGAACACTTCGTACAAGATCATGTACAATGTCTTCCTAAGAATTTCTTATTACATTAGACAAATCATTAACTTAATATTCACACATTCAATCATAGTGCGAGTTCTAAGATTGAACACCCTATATGCATGCCTATTGATAGAATATCCTAATAACACATACTTATCACTTTTTGAATTTGAACTTGGCAAGGTGAGACCTGTTATTTAAAACATAACACACACACACACACACACACACACACACACACACACCTAAGCACATTAAAATATTTTTGGCATGGTTTCTTCCCCATGAGTATCTCATAGGGTGAAATATAATCTTCAATCATTAATAAATCCTATTTGAGATATGACAGGTCGTATTTAAAGCTTTAGCCAAAAATTTTTTGAAATTTTCTTATAAATTAACATTATTTGGGCCATCTCTTGAAAAGATCTATTTCTATGTTCCGCTACACCATTTTTTTATGGTGTAATGGGAGAAGAAAATTCATGAAATGGCATATTTATTACAAGAAATTTGAGAAAGATAAAATTTTAAACTCATTTCTATGATCTGACCAGTTTTGCTAATATTCATATAACATCGAACGCTAATCCATTTGGACAGATTTCTAAAGCACCCAAAAGGTTTTGATTCTTCACGGAGGAGTTCAATCTAATTAAACCATGAATAATCATCATCAACAACAAATTAATATTTCTTACCTCCAATACTTCTTACCTTGATAGGATCCACGAGATCTATATGGAGAAGTTCAAGGCAACAACGGGTGTTGAAGTGTTAGATCACCGGGCAAGACACTCTGGTTTACTTACCCTTTTAACCTGCTCCACAAACTGATGGATTCTTGATCACTGAATCAAAATTTTTACACCTACTTTTTATTTAAAAATAAAAAGCTCGTCCACAAGAGAACGGAGCAATTGTAGGCGGTAAGTTGGACTCGAGTCGAATCACAAGGAAGACTAATCGGAAGCTATTCCGGTGTTTGATTTTACATACATAACAACGAAATAAAAACTAGACTAAACACTCGATCAAATAAAGTTTGGGGTTTTCTAACATCTACGAGCAACAAACTGAAAGTCTTTAAAACGATTAAGAAAAACAGGGTTCTAGTACTCCAGGATCATCTCCACGATCGGGGTTGTCAATCCTGATGGTTCTAAATGACCCTAGGCACTAGAACAATAAAATTAGCCTATAAGTATCGTCATGATCAAAGCATAATTTCAACGCAAAGCATGAACGTAAACATAAATTAAGAACGAGAAGAACGGTAAAAGGATTACACTAAATTATGCTATCAAAGTTCAACATTAACATTGAAACGAAAACCAAAGCTACACTATAAAAACAATTAAACAAAAAAAGTGCAGAAAAACCTATGATCTAGAAAAGCATCAGCAATCCAAAGATCTTCAACGACGAGAAATGATCTTGAACGTCGGACGGCATAGAAATGATGAAACTATAAATTATTAAATGTTAATCTTGCTTGAATTTAAAGGGGCATGAACCGAGGGTTCTTTGCATTGTTCTGAACCTTTCCCCCACGATCCAGCACTCCTGAAATGAAGAACCCACCGGCCTTTTATAGAAAATCCGGAAATAACCGCCAAAACTGCCTTAGCATCGATCGATGCATGCTGAACATCGACGTCGACGCGAGTCAGGCGCTCGCGTCGACCAGACAGTGCGTCGATCGATGCGGGCTAGGATCGATGCAACTGCAAGTGTGCGTCGTCTTGAGCGTCGACTGATGGAGCAAAGATCGACGCAACAGAGAGTTTGCGTCGACCTGGCATCGACCGACGCGGGCACCTCTCGGCGTCGACACTGCCGATGACTGCGGGCGCTGGCTGCACGTGTCACGTCGCTTGTCCCATTTTCTTTGTCTTGAGTTGAAACACTAAAATAAAGCAAAATTAGATTATTTCATATAAAATAAAGTAAAAACACATTAAACACCAAACGAAATGAAAAACATCAAAAGGAAGAAAAACGATAAAAAGATAAACCTAAACATCCTAAAAGCATACAACATACGATGCAAAACACACACGAAAGTCACATACAAATATGTACAAATCAACTCCCCCACACATAGCTTTTTGCTTGTCCTCAAGCAAAATCTAATCTAGACATAGACAAGAAAAAGCTAATTACCCAAAGTCCTAATCACTAATGCATTCATATGATTCAAGAAGTTAATGCATTAGATCGACTAAAAACTCAACTAAAAGGACGACACGATAACGTTGAGATAAGAGATTAGACTAGCTTCCGAACACCTAAAAGTATCGAGTTGACCTCCATGTACGTCACCCATCCATGTCTCGGCCACAGTCTATCCCTGCTCAAACTGCCAAGTCGTCACCCGACTAGCCCAGTCATCAATGCACCTCCTTAACAATACAATCTAAGAAATAAATACAAAAACAAAAATACGAACTTAACTTGTAAAAGGTATTCTCTTCTTGTACTTATTCTCTTTTTTCTTTTCTTTTCTTATTTTTTCTTTTCTTTTATTATTATTATTATTATTTTATTTTTTATGAGTACCCAAAAAGATGAGGTACAAATGAGCATAATTTACATAAATTACAAACGAGATTCATTAACTCCGACCTTACGTTGCTAAATGCAACTGATAACATTTTTCAAATTCAGCACATGGAGTTTTAACGTCTCCAAAAATAAAAATAAAAACTACATAAAATCCTATAGAGGGCATAAGTAAACGGGGCTAGTAGAGAGTATTCGACTCTTTAGAACGAAACAAGAATAGAACAGAAGACAAGACACTTCATAGACTATTTACACTTCATTCCCCACAGTTACACTATTGTTCGAACAAAAGTTTAAATATCCTAACCAAAGCATCTAACCACGTCACTTRGTCAAGYTTCCAYTCAATATKAATACACACYACTCAAATCAACCACAAGCAAGCATACAAAAAWTTACTAACCAAACCAAGGACAAACCCCCCCACACTTAAACCATACAATGTCCACATTGTATAACATGAAAAATTAAGCTAAGTATGATAAAAGATAATAGAAGGAGAGATACGTCCCTGAAATCGCGCTTGTGGTGATAAGTTGAGCGTCGGAAATCGTCCAATAGGCCTCAACATTGAAGGGGACCTGAAACAACAAAAACAGAAACACACAAAGACATATAATTTTAAAAGGAGCTTGGGTTGCCTTCCAAGAAGCGCTTGCTTAACGTCTCTAGCTCGACGATGTCCACGGTCGATGTCATCCCGGGTCTAAAAAAAATGACGATCATGCCACGCTTTGGTATTCTCTAAAAGTAAGAATTGGCGATGATAATCACCAAGGCGGGCACAAAAATCACGTCCCGAAATACGAGAAGTGAACACTCCAACTGTCTTCGGAGGTCGGAACCGCGAGTAATCGATCACCTCGAATATATTAAAAGGCAATTGTAGCATGGGATGATCGGGCACTTTCTCGACTATTTCGTCTACCACCTCAAAATCAAATTTCAACAAAGCTTCGGGTGGTTCAAACTGTGACTCAATAGTATCGCTCTCCTCCAACACTGGCACCATAACTCCACTTTCTTCACCAAGAGCTGGGAGGCTCGAGTCTCAAACATTTTCCGGGCACTTTAACGGCAAAACCCCCACACTTGTATCCACGGCGTCATTAAAAATCGCAAGGGGGCCAATCTCAACCAACTCCTCGATCTCAGCCGTCTTACAACCTTCTTCCGAACAAACATTCATGGTAGACTCTACCACATCAAATAACGTCACCTCATCAAAATGGGGTTGATTTACCTCAACTCGAGTTTTATGATCAGTAACACACGAATGAGACAAAGGATAACAATCGCAACTCGGGATATAAGAATATGATTCGCAAGGAGCACACGGATCATTATATCGCGAATCGTGATATATGGTTGGGGGAAAATATTTCTCAAAACTCAAAACATAAGAGTTTGATGTAAGAAGATGGAACGGGTCGTAGCTCGAAGAATTGGAATCGGGTGGAGCATACGAGTCATATCCCGTGGAAAAAGGTTCCAAACCCGGATTATAAAAAATTTTGTTAAAGGTTGGGCAATAGAAACTTTGTGATGGGGCGTGATCGAAGTGATTAATTGAAGCATATGGATCATTAAAGCTCGAATTGTAAGAAACTGAAGGTGGGACCCATTCAGACGAGTAGAACGACCCCATGAACTGATCCACTACTTCACCCCACGTTTTTAAGGAATTAGGCTCTAGATTTGTCAACCATTCACTCGCCCGATCCTTTAACGTGAACATGAAAAACCGCATCATCACTTGATCCCATGTAAGTCCGAAAAGAGGGAATGTGCCTGTTATAGCTTCGTACTCTCGAATGAAGTAGAGTGGGTCTTCGCTCGGAAATCCATGAAAAATCGGGAGTTGCTCGAGGTAAAATTCATCTAGATCATACTCCCGCATTGCAGGGCTCAAAAGAATTGTCGGTCAAAACCCACGCCAATCGGACGTTGGGCAAAACATCTCTCCATCGAAAGGTGGAGCGTAAAAGTCATCATATGACGAACTCGCTCGATAATCCGCCATTTTCAATCTAAAATCTCGAATCGTCAAAGATTTGGCTACAAGCACAATACTCAACAAACGAGATTAAGCGTACCAGAAAGAACAAAAAGAAATAAAAATAAAAATTACAATTGAACACAAACACAAATAAACAAATAAGAATACGAACAAAAATCACTAAAAGCAAACACCAAAAATCGTAACCTTTAGCCTTCCTGGCAACGGCGCCAAATTTTGAATCAAACTTTTTACACCAACTTTTTATTTAAAAATAAAAGGCTCGCCCACAAAAGAACGGAGCAATTGTAGGCGGTAAGTTGGACTCGAGTCGAATCACAAGGAAGACTAATCGAAAGCTATTCCGGTGTTTGATTTTAAGTAAATAACAACGAAATAAAAACTAGACTAAACACTCGATCAAATAAAGTTTGGGGTTTTCTAACATCTACGAGCAACAAATTGAAAGTCTTTAAAACGGTTAAGAAAAGCAGGGTTCTAGTACGCCAGGATCATCTCCACGATCGGGGTTGTCAATCCCGATGGTTCTAAATGACCCTAGGCACTAGAACGATAAAATTAGCCTACAAGTATCATCATGATCATTATGTTATCAAAGTTCAACATTAACATAGAAAGGAAAACCAAAGCTACACTATAAAAACTATTAAACAAACAAAGTGCAGAAAAACCTATGATCTAGAAAAGCATCAGCAATCCAACGATCTTCAACGACGCGAAACGATCTTGAACGTCAGACGGCATAGAAACAATTAAACTAAAAATTATTAAATGCTAATCTTACTTTAATTGAAAGGGGCATGAACCGAGGTTTCTCTGCATTGTTCTGAACCTTTCCCCCACGTTCCAGCACTCCTGAAATGAAGAAACCACCGGCCTTTTATAGAATTTTCCAAAATAACCGCCAAAACTGCCTTAGCGTCGATCAACGCATACCGAGCATCGACGTCGATGCGAGTCAGGCGCTCGCATCGACCAGGCAATGCGTCAACTGATGCAGGCTAGGATCGACGCAACTACAAGTGTGCGTTGGCTTGAGCATCGACTGATGGAGCAAAGATCGACGCAACAGAGAATTTGCGTCGACCTGGTGTCGATCGACGCGGGCATCTCTCGGCATCAACGCAGCCGATGACTGCAGGCGCTGGCTGCACGTGTCACATCGCTCGTCCCATTTTCTTCGTCTCGAGTTGAAACACTAAAATAAATCAAAATTAGATTATTTCATATAAAATAAAGTAGAAACATATTAAACACCAAACGAAATGAAAAACATCAAAAGGAAGAAAAATGATAAAAAGATAAACCTAAACACCCTAAAAGCATACAACATACGATGCAAAAATACACGAAAATCACATACAAATATGTACAAATTAATCACCATCTTGAGAATGTATTTTACAACATATTTATTGACCAGTCTCCCCATCATCCTTTAATTCACATGTCCCATCCTTTTGTGTCATAGTTTAGACTTAGAGGATTTATCCATTTAACACATTATTTTGTTTCTAACTTGATAGTAGTTGTCAGCAATCTGGTCCCGGTTAATATATAGGTGTTGGACGGATCCAGGACGTCACACTTATCATAATTAAACCTCATAAATAGATTGACATCTCAAAATTGAATGATACTAATTAAATTAGCCACCACTCCTTCAACAAGTAACACATTCTTAAGACTAGGTAAACCCTAAAAATATAAAGATATTTGAACGAAACAATTTCTTCTCCATCTTCGGCTTCTTGTAGTAAGGTTTTGATGTGACTAGGTTCTAAGCAATGATGGCAGATATATCACCTCTTTTATCATTTAGAGGATTTTATAGACACATAATCTATTGAAGAATAAGGTTTTTCACCTTCATTTACAAACGTAGAGGCCTTGAACCCTACATCAGTCTTGGAAGATGTTCTAGTAGTCAAGATTCCCTCAAGTTTGGTTGTGCCAAAGTTCAGCTTCTTCAGAGTTGAGAGAGATATTTAGAGTTAGCATATCATTCTGTCCAATTCTTCCTCTTGTTTGGTGAGTAACATCTCTAGGAGAAGAATAACATACCATTGTTCAGTATCAACCCAAACCAATCAATCATTCTCCTTTGCAAGCGGTTTCTCTTTATGAACATGATTTGTCAAAAAAAAAATTAGTTCTTCATAGGCAATGGAGAAATCTTCAATATCCTCACCAACATTCTCAATATCCAGAACATTTGAGGATTTAAAACACATGATGTTGACAAAATCCTCATCGTCTTCCCGAATAACACAAGCAGCCATTGAAACAGCTGATTCCTCAACTTTCTTTTCAGTGATTTCATCATCTTCACCATCACTTAACAATTACATTTTTATCTCTTTTTTGCAAAGTATTGGTGCACCCATGCTCGTAGTGTCCAAAACCACAACATTCATGGAAATGAACATTGTCCAAAAATTTGGAACTATATTGATTGTGATCTTCATATTTTGAACCAGTGGGAGATATATCCTTCTTTTTGAAAATTACCTTGATTTTATGGAGAGCGTCTAAAATTTCTTGGAGTAGATGGTTCAGACACAGGTTTGTTCTGGTTCCCAGTCTTCTTCAAGTTGTTCTTCTTTCTGAGAAATCTGCTGAATCTTCGAGTGATGATGAGTACAGTCTCTACGTCGTCTAACTCATCATTCTTAGCTTCATGAGTTAGAGCACGATCTTCAACATCAAGGCAACGTTAGTGACTAGGGCAATCTTCCTTCTACTGGGTTGTATTCAATCGGTGTTCCATCATAAAAGTCTGAAGTGAGCCAATAAGCTCATCAAAACTCATGGTTGAGGTATCATTGGCTTCCTCACAGTTATCTTCATGTTGAACCTTTCATTGACAAACCAAAGAAGCTTGCTTACGAGTCTTTAGTTCGAGACAGGATTGCCCAAAGACCGAAATATATTAGAAATATCAATCATCTTTCCACTATAACCAGTAATTCTCTCGCTCTCCTCCATTCTCAATTATTCAAACTCAGTTGAAAGCATTATTAGTTTAGTGCATGAACACTCTTCAGTCTTCACAGTAGAGTTGTAGTGCATCCCATGTTTCTTTTTCTGATGGGAAATTCGCAATGATTCTAAACATACTGATGTCAACGAAATTGTAGAGAGAATTAAGCGCCTTGGTGTTTTCATTTACAAGACCAAGTTCATCTGCAATCTAATCGATTTATTACGTTGGGATTATATCACCATTAGGATCATTATGCCTTGGTGGATCCCAGACCAACGTGTAAAGACTGTCATGCTCTTTCGTCCATGTTCTTGATATGCACATGCATCCTCACTTTCCAGACCGCATAGTTGCATCCATCAAGAGTTGGTGGTCGGTAGGCATGGTTCTAGTAAATAGGATCAGCAGTTAGTAATGTCAAGTGATCGCTCTTCATACCAATTGAAAGTTTTGCAAGACACAAATATTTAGTAAAAAGATCAGAGACTAAATATCGATCACAATGTTAGTAACATCTAAACTAACATTCGGTAAAATGTGCGGAGGAAATATAAACAAGACAAATTAAATTTTTTCCTATGAGTTAAACTCATAGGACAAGGCCTTAGGAAGACACTTTAGGTTAGGATTCCCCCAAGATCTTGGGTCATCACTCCATTGCATCTAGTTCATTCATCATATACCTCAGCTCCGAGAATCCTCTTGAGTTGGTTGTTGGGTCCTTAGGGAGGATATTACTAGAAAAACTTTGATAGTTTGTAAATTGCAAAATGTAAACTCATTTATGACTAGATTCTAGCCAACAAGCTTGAAATCATCCGTAACCTTCAAGAGTCCACACATTGATCTTCAAGAACTGCTTGCGGAGACGGACGATAGAATTCCTTACTTCTGATTCTCATGCTCGTATCTTTCTGCCTTCTTAAAATATCTCAAGACTTGACTTTTATATAGAATACGTATCTTCATTTTTTAGATGAGTCTTAAAATATCAAAAAGTAAATTAGGTCAATATTTTGATATTTTAAAAAAGATAAACGTGAAGATAATAATTTCCTATAACAAAATGATTTTTATTTTAACTAAATAGAGTAACTTAGTAAACAAGATAATCTATTAAAAAATAAAGAATCCTAATTTACAATTAAGTATAGAAAGGAATCCTAAAATAAATTAAACTAATTTAAAACTTGGAAGAAATGACCAGAATAAGAGTTTCTATCAATACTTATTAGGACGGACTAACGCATCATTCGTTAGGCCAAAGTTTTATACTAATACATTATAATGAAAAAACCAATACATTATGCTAATAAAAAACCAATATATCATAGTACAAATAAACTATAGTACAAAAACCAATACACGTAGAACGGATCACAGATTTATAAAAAATTAATACTTTCAATTAAAAAATCAATGCATTATAATATCGAGTCAGATAACCTAACGGTTCATAAACCGTTAATCTAGTCTAACACAAGTATATGCCTAATTACACAAGAATTGTTGCGTTCGAACCGGTCAATTTAATCATGCCCCATATTCACACCTCTAATTATATGCACGTATGCATCAAATATACATGGTTAAAACTATACAAGACAGACCCAGAATATTTAGTCGGTAAAACTTATCTGTTCATACTAATATTTTCTCATGTACCATGTGAACGGCTGTATACGGTTGATTATTGACCTGTCTGAAAAAGGAGCCTACAAATTCAAATCCAGATTCCAAAGACATCTTGTAAGGGGCATATGACACTAAGCTAATTTTGTACTCACCCCCCATACCCCCACCCCACCCCATCACCCCTCCACTAATTCCTTTCTGAAAATGATGCAAGAACCTCAACTGCCATACCATTGTGTCCTAATCATGAGTTTTTTTTTGTTTTTTTTTTTTAATATATGAATCTGTAGCTATTAATATTCAAAAGTGTACTAGAAAACTCTCAAACTTAAAAGTAATAGTATACAAATTACGTCAACCAGTTATATTAAACAAAGCAGGGTCTTATATGTGACAGAGTAAATTAATGTAAAGGTTTAAAATTTGAGAGTTTTAACCTTAAATATTTATTTTACTCGGCGAGGCCACTCGTAGCCAATCATGACACCTGACATCTTGAGAGAGAGAGAAAAAGAAAGGGAGAGAGAGAAAGGGACAGAGAGAAAACAAGAAAAGGGATCAATCAGACGACAGTGGAAGTTTATATACATCGTTACACATTGCCAATATCTATGATTTAAGCCATTTCTCATTTTCTCACACACTACTACTACACATTTCCCTCCGAACTACCCAGCCATGGTGAGTGTCTTCATTGAAAAAACATCACATTATATAAAATATTCTTTAATTAAACTAATTAATATAATTATGTCATGCAAAATTCACAGGAGGAAGAGGGCGAACCAGGGTACAACACTCTAAGCCCATCAAAGATGAAGGCCAGAGGAGGATTCACAGCTACTTCTTTCTTATATGGTGTGATTATCATTTCTCTTTTATTGCAAAGTTTTTGGTTTATAATTTGATTTCATGTCTTAATTATGTGAATATGTTGGTAGCTTTGACGGGACTGGAGAACATGGGTGTGGTGGCAAACATGGTGAGCTTGGTGCTGTATTTCTCGTACAAGATGTATTTTGATCTGTCCACCTCAGCAAACACTCTCACTAACCTCTTGGGATCAACTTATTTGCTCTCTGTGGTTGGCGGCTTTATTTCCGACATTTATATCAACAGGTTCAAATGCTGCCTCATTTTTGGGACGCTCGAGGTCTTGGTAAGTCCAATTAAATTACTAGTTTTCGTCCTTTTTAATAGCCTAACTAACAAATTCTTAAGTTAAGAAAATGGGACAACTTTGATAAAAATGCATATACATTGGAGTGAGGGGAGATGGGCATTGATGACCCAACGGATTAAACAATCAAGAAAGAAAGGGAAAAAAAGAACACAGCCCTTACTTTACTCTTAAATTTACAATTATTTGTACCTTTATCAGTCCATCCTTAGTTGTTTGGGTAGGCATGTGGCCATGTGGGTTGCAAACCAAAGAAAGACATCATTATCTTTCTATCTCAAATGCTCGTATGTGGTTGTCGACTTATATATACCCTTCTTCCTTTTTCTTTTTCTTTTTCTTTTTTTTTTCTCTTTTTCTTTTTTTTAGCTAAGACTTGTATATACCCTATTGTTGTTTGCTTTCTTATTAATTCTCTCCCCTCTTTACTTAATATTTTCTTTTGAGAAGTTGTAAATGAATCAATGAACATCTCATGTTTCATCATCCATTGCACATCTCGTATCTCAATATACTATGGTCCAATACAACCTATATATATATAACACGTGATTTTATGCACCTAATTACATGTATATAATATATTGGAATATCGTATGGAATATAATATAATATAGAAAAACTCATCTAATTGTAATTAGTACATAAAAATTAAACCGATCGTGGAATGTTTTTCCCTTGACAACATGACACTATAACAAATACAATGCGCCTATTTCTCAAAATTAAACCATATGAAGTATTGCAACATTTTAAATTCGATAAAATTATTACAAATTGTATATAATGTTAAATTTAAAGATTTTCCACTCCATCTACTATTTCTATTTAATTATTGTTTTGTTTCTCAGGCGCTATCGATGATGACTATACAAGCGCACCTCGAAAGTTTGCTACCGAAACCTTGTGGCAAGTCGAGTTGTGTAGAAAATGGCGTGGCCGTCTATTTCTACACAACTTTGTGTTTATTGGCCCTCGGTGTTGGCGGGCTTAGAGGCGCGCTTCCGGCTCTCGGGGCTGACCAATTTGACCCGAAGGATCCAAGAGAAGCCAAGGGTTTAGCTAGCTACTTCAACTGGCTATTGCTAAGCTCCGTGACTGGTGGATCAATTGGAGTTACTATTGTTGTTTGGGTTGCCACTAACAAGAACAATCACAATTGGTGGAAGGGCTTTTTAATCACAGCCGTTGGTACATTTCTTGGTCTTGTTTTTCTTGTGGCTGGGAAGCCTTTCTATAGGATTCAAGTCCCTAGAGATAGCCCTCTTACAAGAATCGCACAGGTATATGAATATTTAAACATATTATTAGTTAATTCATTTGGAAAATGATGTCCAATTTCATTAAATTAAATGTTTGACGTGTGCTTCATTTCTTTATTATTATTATTATTATTATTATTATTATTATTATTATTATTATTTGTTTTTTTGTAATTATCTGCTTTTGGAAAAAAATGCGTGCAACAAGATTTGAACACATTTCAAAATTCGAAGGAGTTGGACATTACTTAATTGGGTATCATCGAATTATAGCCTGCAGTATTAACTTATCATTACAGGCTGCACTCACAAAAGGGGTGTTATTAATTTCTCAAGTAAATACATATATCAAAGAGTTGTCTGTAACACATAATTTTAAAGTAGTTTATTTGTAATTAAATAGCTGGAAATATGTATATTCAAACTAACCTTGAGGCTAGTTTTTGTAATAATTTCTTTTTACTAGTTTCGCTAGTGCATCATAATTATGTTCACATATTTATTTAATTTCTTGCTTATTTTTTATTTATATATATGTACCTTTTTGCCTATCAGGTTATAGTTGTGGCCATGAAAAATGGTGGATTGTCTCATCCCGATAGCCCAAGTGAGCTCTACGAGATCAACGAAAAAGATTCATATTCCACAGCACCAAATATTGCACACACCGAACAATTCAGGTAATGTTAATTTCTGCCCATATATTTACAATGAAAATATGCACTAATTGTACATAATTGTCGAGAGAGAAAAAAAAAAAAGGATGGATGAGTAACACGTGTCATTCGTCCATAATTGCAAACCAGATGGCTCGACAAAGCAGCAATTGTGCCCCCAAACACACACCCAGCCCCATGGAAAGTCTGCACCGTCACACAAGTCGAAGAAGTCAAAATCCTGACAAGAATGTTACCAATAATAGCAAGCACCATTATCCTAAACACGTGCATGGCTCAGCTCCAAACCTTCTCGGTCCAACAAGGCTACCGCATGGACCCACATCTCGGCTCATTCAAAGTCCCCGCCGCGTCCATCCCCGTCATCCCTCTCCTCTTCCTGATCATCCTCATCCCCATCTACGACCGTATCTTCGTGCCCTTGGTTCGTAAATTCACGAAACACCCATCGGGCATCACGCAGTTGCAACGCGTGGGCGTAGGGCTAGTTCTCTCGGCCGTGTCTATGGCCGTCGCGGGTTTTGTCGAAGTAAAGAGGAAAAATCGATCTTTAAGTAATCCGTTGAGGCCCATTAGTCTTTTCTGGTTGGCTTTTCAGTACGGCATTTTTGGGATCGCGGATATGTTCACGCTCGTGGGGTTGTTGGAGTTTTACTACAAGGAGGCGCCGGCCGGGATGAAGTCGCTCTCGACTTCGTTCGTTTGGATTTCACAGTCGTTCGGGTATTTCTTGAGTAGTGTTTTTGTGAATGTAGTGAACTCGGTGACGAAGAGGGTTGCGCCTAGTGGAGAGGGGTGGTTGCACGGGCAGGACTTGGACCGGAATAATTTGAATCTGTTTTATTGGTTTTTGGCGATTTTGAGCGGGATTAATTTTTTCAATTATTTGTTTTGGGCGACGTGGTACAAGTACAAGAACGACGATGAATGTGGGGCCGGTGGTGTTGTGGATGATGCCACCACGCCGGAGGCACGGTCCACCAGCCCCGTGCCGTTCCTGAAGGCTGCGAATGGCGGCTCTCATGTGGTGGATGAAGTGATCAATG
Source organism: Phtheirospermum japonicum (assembly GCA_014905375.1). Classification (NCBI taxonomy): domain Eukaryota; kingdom Viridiplantae; phylum Streptophyta; class Magnoliopsida; order Lamiales; family Orobanchaceae; genus Phtheirospermum; species Phtheirospermum japonicum. Next base: position 58,370 of record BMAC01001242.1, read on the forward strand.
GAAAAGAGTGATTGAAGTTTGGTGGAAATGTTGTTTTAACATGGAGCGATCGAGAAGTGGAAGCTTAATTAGTGGATATGACTAATGATATATAGTGCTTTTTTCTTCTTACTTTTTCTCTTCTTTCTGTTTTTTTATTTTCTTTTGTATTGGTTTTTGAGTGTGTGATTTTGTTCATTTGAATGGGGTGTCTTGATATATGGTTGGGTTTCATACATAGATGTAATATAATTGTAAAATGGATTGTGAGAAAATGAAGATAAATTTGTTATTCCCAAATAATAAGATAAGTGAGATGATTTTCTTTGTGAAGATGCTGAGGAATACTTGTTAGGGAAAAATGTGAACACAACTATGCAGAGACGTATACAACAAATAAGATCACCCTCGACTGGATTGGAATATAAAAAATTTCGATATTCCAATTTTATTTTTCCTTGAAATTTAGTACTCCTTAAAATTCCGGTGTGTCAGGAGCTAGGGTCGTACCCCTTAACTCCGCCCTGAATATATATGGTAAATGAGGAGTAATAGCATGTATATATTTTTATATTGACCTACCTTGTTAGACAAGTTAATGTACTCTATTTATATTTATATTTGTGAATGACAGACCCCAATGGGTATTATACAAATCATTACATTTCAACATGGTATCATGAGACTAAAAACCCTAATTCCACCCTTCCTACCATTCGCTGCCCACCCTATCGTCGATCTACATCGGCATCACTGATCCATCACAGAGGCCGCCCCCTCCTCAACTGCCATGACCAGCATCGGGAGTGATGGTTCTACAAAGGAACAGACCTCCAACGGATCTTCTCGTCCGTCGTTTCACTTGGCTCTCGCCGTTTCGAATATCAAAAATCTGATTCTCATAACACTTGATGTTTCCAATACCAAGTACAATTCATGAGCGGAACTATTCAAAGTCGCGGCCCGTGCTCATCGAGTTCTTGATCATATCCACTCCAGGATTCTGCGCCCTGCAGATGTTGATGACGGACTTTGGGATCAATTGGATGCCATTATCCTTCAATGGATTTACGCCACGATCTCCTCTGACCTATTGCTCACTATTCTTGAGCCGGACTCCACCTCTCTCTCGGCATGGACTCGGTTAAAGAACATATTTAATGATAACAAGGAGTCTCGCTCGGTATATCTCCAAAACGAGTTCTCCTGATGCCGACTTGAGGCCTTCTCGTCGGTTTCTGCATATTGCCAACAACTTAAAGATATTGCTGACCAATTAAAGAACGTCGATTCCCCTTACTGAACGTCAAATGGTCATTCAGATGATTATCGGGCTGTCACCCGAATTTGATACTGTAGCAAGTTTTATTCAACAAACCAACCCGCTGCCAGATTTTGCCAAAACCCGGTCCATGATCCTCTTAGAAGAGACACGCCGGGAAAAGAGAGACTCCATTGCTGCGGAATCGAAAGCTCTTGCTGCCACTGCCGAACCACCATCGGCCGCGCAATCCGACAGGACCAATCCGCCCCAACAACCGGTTGACCATTCAGGGAGACAACAAAATTCAAGCCGCGGGCGGGGCCGCGGATCCGGTGCGATCCATTTTCAGCGTCCACCATATGGGTTGATGCCGATCCCCGGGCCCTCTCAACAGCTGCTGATGCCGATCCCCGGGCCCTCTCAACAGCAGCAGCAGCCCAATGCTTGGCCATTTTCGGAGTGGAACTCGTCGATGTGCCCGTTCCCATCCATGTCGTCCCCGGGTATTCTCGGACCCTAATGCGGGATACATGCCAACCACATACCTCCCTCACGCGTTCAACTCCATGACCCTTTATCCTCGGGACAACTCCTGGAACATGGACACAGGCGCTTCATCTCATATGACTAACAATCAGGGTATGCTCTCTTCCCTTACCTCTAAGAGTAATTCCACTTCGATAATTATTGGCAATGGCCACCGTGTACCGACTTCGGGTTCTGGACCAGCACTTATACCCACAACCGGCCACCCACTCCACCTCAAAAACATTCTTGTTGCACCTTATATTATTAAAAACCTTATTTATGTCCGTAAATTCACAACTGATAATAATGTTTCCGTTGAATTTGACCCACATGGTTTTTCTGTGAAGGATATTCCAACGGGAACTCTTCGCATGAGATGCCCTAGCTCCGGCGAACTCTACCCAGTCTCCGAATTGTCCAGCTTTCTCTCCTTGTCTGCCGTGTCGGCACCTGTTTGGCATGCATGTTGTGGTCATCCGGGTGCCCCATTGTTCGATTTACTTAGAAAGTCTTGTCTTCCTAGTTTCAATAAAGTGTATGACTCGTCTCTATGTCATTCGTGTCAATTGGGGAAACATACCCATCTTCCGTTTTCGTCGTCTAGAACTGTTTCTTATATGCCTTTTCAATTAATTCATAGTGATGTTTGGACATCTCTTATTGTTAGCTCTGTTGGGCATAAATATTATCTTGTGCTAAATGATGATTATTCCAATTTTATGTGGGTGTTTCCAACTAAACTTAGATCTCAAGTGTATGCCCAGTTTCTTCAATTTCATCTGTTTGTCAAAACATAATTCAATTGCTCCATTAAAGCCCTGCAATGTGACAAGGGGAAAGAATTCGACAATTTGGAGTTCCGTTCATTTTTTCAAAAACATGGAATTGTTTTTCGATTCTCTTGTCCTTACACGTCTTCTCAAAACAGTAAAGCTGAGCGTACAATTCGTACCCTTAATAATATGGTTCGTACCCTTCTCTTTCATGCCTCGGTCCCACCTCGACTTTGGCCCTTCGCTCTAAACACGGCCTCTTATCTCCTTAATATCCTTCCATCTCCTAACCGCCGAAAACGTAGCCCCACCCACTAACTCTACAACGCTATTCCGCTCTATGATCATCTTTGAGTATTCGGGTATTTGTGCTACCTTAACCTTTCCGCTCAAACCTCTCACAAACTCCAACCTCATTCCACAACGTGCATTTTCTTAGGCTACCCCGCTAATCATCGAGGTTACATATGCCTAGATCTCTCCTCCAATAAATTCCTTGTATCTCGTCATGTCACTTTTGACGAATCCATTTTTCCTTTCTCTACACACCGAACTGACTCCTCCTCATCGTACGAGTTTCTCTCTTCTGATGACTCTGTGTCTTCATCGTGTCCCATTTCCTGTCGGGCTCGACGGCTCGGGCTGCTCAGCTTCACAACCGAAACCCAACCCATCTTCCATCGCCTGGACCACCCCTACATCAATCTTCAAGTCAAATGCGACAGCCCTCCCCCAGCCCCGTCTCTAGCTCAACTACGAGTGCGTCCCCGATACCAACACCCGTACTAACTTTTCAAAACCTTCATCCCATGACTACCCGTAGCAAAGCCAGTGTATTCCAACCCCATCGCCTACTCGACCTTCACACCACCACTACGAAGCCCAAATTTGTCATCTCTCCTTTACCTACGTCACACAAAATAGCCTTTCTAGACCCGAATTGGTATGCCGCCATGTCTGATGAATATCGGGCTCTTATTGGTAATGGGACTTGGGTCTTAATACCTCGGCCGCCTGAGACTAATGTAGTTCGTTGTATGTGGTTGTTTCGTCATAAGTTTCGGGTCGATGGGTCCTTGGAACATTATAAGGCTCGCCTTGTGGCTAATGGTTGCTCACAGGAGGTCGGGATTGATTGTGGGGAGACGTTCAGCCCGATTGTTAAACCGGCAACAGTCCGGACCATTCTTCACTTGGCTGTTTCTCGGTCTTGTTCAGTTCATCAGTTGGATATCAAAAATGCGTTTCTCCATGGACATCTGAATGAGACTGTTTACATGTTCCAGCCGCCCGATTTTGTGGATCCTTCTCGCCCTAAACATGTTTGTCTTCTCAAGAAATCGTTGTATGGGCTCAAGCAGGCTCCACAGGCGTGGTATCAACGGTTCGCCTCCTTCCTATATCGGATTGGTTTTTCTGGCAGCAGATGAGACTCCTCTTTATTCATTTCCGTCAGGGTAATTTAACAGCTTATCTTCTTGTCTATGTTGATGACATTATTCTAACGGCATCTTCTGAGTCGCTTCGAGCAGATATTATTACTTGGCAAGAAGTTCGCTTTGTCTGATTTGGGCGCTATATCCTATTTTTGGGGCGTTTCCGCCACTCGTAGACAATCTGGTATATTTTTTTATCTCAGGCCAAATATGCTTGTGAAATTGTTGAACGGGCAGGCATGACCTCTTGTAACCCGTCGGTTACACCTGTTGATTCCGGTTCCAAGCTCAGCGCCGAAGCCGGAAAACTAGTTTCCGACCCTACTCTCTAAAGGAGCCTTTCCGGCGCATTACAGTATCTCACTTTCACACGTCCTGATATTTCCTACGCTGTTCAGCAGGTTTGCCTTTTTATGCATGACCCCAGGGATGGCCATTTCTTGCTTTGAAATGCATAATACGTTATATTCATGGTACTCCATCACTATTCAGTCGGCCCATATCCCTACTTTAGTGGCTTATACTGACGCTGATTGGGCCGGCTGTCCTGACACTCGGTGCTCCACTTCGGAATACCGATTTTTTCTCAATGATACTCTGGTTGACTGGTCAGCCAAACGGCAGTCTGTTATTTCTCGATCTAGTGCTGAGGCTGAGTATCGTGGTGTGGCTAATGTAGTTGCCGAGTGTTCCTCCCTTCGAAACCTCCTCCTTGAACTACATTGTCCACTTTCTCGTTCCTCTGTGGTCTACACTTATAATGTTTCTGCCATGTACCTAGCCAACAATCCGGTACAACATCAGCGCACCAATCACATAGAGTTGGACATCCATTTCGTTCGTGAGAAGGTGGCTATTAGGGGTGGCAAATCTGTCGTGTCGGTCTCTTATCGGGCTGGCACGATAAGGCACGACACGATAAGCATAGGCACAAACACGACACGATAAGCTTAATGGGCCTATAATTTAAACCCGAACACGACACGATAAAAGCACGAAAAGCACAGCACGATAGGCACGATGAGCAAAAATGCTGAAATTATTTAATCCGGCCCGTTAATTAATAAAATACATGATTTTCTTAATAAATATAATACATGTTTATAAAATTATCAATAAAAATTGTCAAATACATTTAAAATTATAATATGACAAATGTACTAATGATAATTTAAAAATTACAAATATTAACAATGAGTAAATGAATATAAAAAGGGGAAATTAAAATATTATCGTGCTTTATCGTGTTTATCGGGCTAGCCCGTTATCAACTTGTTTCTTAACGTGCCTTATCGTACCATCCCATTAAGGTCTGAACCCGATAAGGCTCAGCCCAAACCCTATTTTTTCGTGTCGTGTTCGTGTCGGTCAATCGTGTCGTGCCTCATATTGCCACCCCTAGTGGATATGGGCCACATCTGAGTACTCCATGTCCCGTCCTCCTTCCAGTATGCTGACATATTCACAAAGGGTTTTGCTTGCCAGTTATTTCTAGATTTTAGAGATAGTCTCACTGTTAGGTCTCCTCCCGTTTCGACTGCGGGGGTGTAATAGCATGTATATATTTTTATATTAACTTACCTTGTAAGACAAGTTAATGTACTCCATTTATATCTATATTTGTGAATGGAAGATCCCAAAGAGGATTATACAAATCATTACGTTTCAACAAGGAGGAAAATGAAATTACAATCAAAAAGTTGAGAATCACTTTTTTCTTAAAGCTATAAACACTCATCTCCTAGTTTGGTGATTGGAGGGAATGCTAAGTAATCTTTTTGAAAGAATTGCAAATCTTGAATTTATAGTTATGAACAATAAATCATGTGTTTATTGTGAAAAATGTAAATAAGTATCGAAAATTAAAAGCACAACGTATTAAACTTTTGGCTATAGGAATATAATTTATTCTTATAGTCGAGCAAACAGGCCAATAATTTTTACTAATTAAAACTTGTATTTTAATGATTGTAAAGAGTAATAATCTACTAAAAAACATGTAAAGAGTAAATATGCTCTAAAGGATGTCAACTCTTCCAAAAATAAGATTCACAATCACAAGATTGGATCTTAACGAATACTGAAAACAATTCAAACCGCTGTATGCGATCGCAGATGCCAAGCATTCGCAGTCGCATCTGCAAATTTTTAAAATTAGTCAATTGAATAAAAATCCTCTCAACTTTTCTTACTTCGATTTTTCTCTCTAAATTTGTGTCGTGGTTGTGAGGAGCCTCTCTACTTTATATAAGCACACCTTACTTGTAAAAAAATTCTACAAAATAAGCAATACAGATATACATAATATATTACAAATAAATATCATTAGTAAGGAAATAAGATTAAATCTAGAATACTAAATAATATTAACCACCCATATACGAATTCTACAAAAGGGAAAGAGAATCACAACCTAATCTAATACAAAATAATATACGAGTCCTATAAAAGGGAAAGAGAATCACAACCTAATCTAATACGAAATAATATACATGATAATTACGAAATATGATAAATATCAAATCCTTCCTAATAATTAAATCTTGGCAAGAAAGTAAAAAGAAAAATAGACAAAATAATATTTATCACATACGTATATGATTCAACAATCTCCTTTTTGTCTTTCTTGACCAAAACTCATATGATAAAATTACCAAGTTCGAAACTTGTATTATCACAAAAAAAAAAACTCCCCCTAAATTGTTGAAATCAAAAATCAAATAGTTATGCAAAATGCAATAACATCTGAGCCAATATTTGCGAAAGCAACTGAGAAATATTCACAATAAATTATGGCAACCAGTCATACTCATCCAGGAATAATAATAGATAATATCCAAAATAAACAAGTATTATTAACATTGTTTTTAGTTAAAAGAGCCACAAAATCGAAGTAGGATCACTTTGTTTCGAAAAAGAAGCAGTTTCAAAATCGAACTCAATCCCACCATCATTTTCATCATGAAGCCTTATAGGCAGATGAGTTGAAGATAGACCAACACTCCCTAAATGCGATGCAACAGTACGAGCGGCATCGACAGCATTCGCAGAAACATCTACTCCACTTGAATCTTGCACATCCTGACTAGGAGTATCACCACTTTGATCATGTGCACCAACCTCTTCAGCAACTACTTCTCCTTTTTGTTCAGTAAAATAAGAAGCAGGAAGTAGTCCGAAATAATAGGAGCGGAGAGTAGTGGAATGCTCAATATCCATGATAGCATACTACACTTGTTCTTATAAAAACGAATGAGACACAGGAACAACCAGATTCGGCACTGGAACTGCAGAATTGGGAATGTTGGTGAAGATGTGATCAGCATCAGTGATGACATTTGGAGTAGCATTTAGAGCAGCATCAACAAGGGCATCAGGATCAGAAAATGAAAGACTCATCCTCATCGTCAATGTATACCACTAGAATATCCACAAGGCATTTCTTAGGATTCGAAAGTGGAGCTGCAATAGTGAAGAAATCTGGACTTCTTATAGGAGGAACGCGAGGGACAAGGCATTTTGATATGAGTACCTAAAAATGAGACTAGGGAGCGACAAAGCCCACTTCTTCAAAGAAGTTGTGGTAAAGAACATAACTGCATTATAAGCATGAAGGCTAGAGTTGAAAGGTATCCTAGTCCCAAGCTAGTAGAAGAAACGGGCATGAAGTTCATTCACCCTCGAGTTGTTTGTCATTGGAGTCTAGTTTATACAACAAATCTTGTGCAAAACTCAAAGAGAGAGGACAAATGAGACAACACAAATTAAGTAGACCACTCAATGCGTCAGTCACTCGTTAAAATTGAGCCATCTTCGTAAAGTCAGACGGCAAAATTCTCTCAATACAATTGGGGAGCCTTAAAAAGTACCTCAATCAAAGAAGAAGTAAAATTATATATCGCACCGCACACAAAGACTCAGCCATATCTAGGAGAAGTCAGGTCGCAAACCTCAACACTCAATTTTAAGTAAAACTCATAGACACCAAGTCATAGATAGTGTGCATAAGGTGTCGAAGATCTAAAAACCTATTCATATTGTATGAAAGGAACATTGATAGTTCCCGAAATTTCTCCTTGATCAACTAGCAATCAGCAAATACCTTATAACGATCATAGGTAACCTGAGTGTAAAAAGTTAAAGAGAAAGAGTAACCAAAATCATAATCTGAATCAAATGTCATCACATTGACAGTCATATTCGCATCAGCATCCACAACACCACCACCAAAAACTATATTGAACTGATCTGCATCACATATAAAACTGTCAATAAACTCATCCGTAGATGTGTGAGATCCACAATCATCATCACTAGAGATATCAAGAATAGGCTAGGGGTTAGAAAAACCAGTAGCAATGTCCTGACCCTTATGGAAACACAAAAGTGCACAGCTACCAGTTTAGAGATCATCATCAAAGGGATCGAAGCAGAGGAGGAACGAGTGACCCGAGCCAAAAAGAAGGATGAGGCCTCTGAATTAGAATCTTCAAAAACCTACATAGACATTGTGGGTGCAGGAGCAACAGGAACTTAAGAAAAGATCTAATTCTACAAGAAGACTAAAAAGGTAATACAATCTAGGTTAAAAATCCCTTAAATATGGGAACCACAATTTTATTAAGTGAAATGAGCCTATCTTGAACCCAGATTACCATACCACATGAAAACTCTGGACTGAGACAAGATCCCACCTTCTAAACCAATACTCTCATGTATAACCCTACGCGAAATTTTAACACCACCAAATTTTCCAAACGTAAAAGAAACTCATGCCCTCACTTTGAACATACGAACCAATAATCAACCAAAAGCTAATTATTACTAAGTGATGCATGTCCTGGTACATTTATGTTTAAAATATGCAAAGGAAAAACTTTACGTAAAAGAAAGAAAATAAAATTATAGTTATTGCACATGAAGTCCCAAATGTGAGGTCACCAGGGATAACATCCGTCCACAAAATCAATGAATTGTATATTCTTAAACTAGATAATGAACTAACATTTTAAGTTGTTAGGCAAATTTTTTATTTTGTGTCCGAAAGTATTAGTACCTCCTCTTTATGCAACAACGAAATACTTCATTAGATCGCATTGATCATTGATGTGAATTAACAATAATTTCACCCATTTTGGGATGGATTAGGACTTCTGCATTAGACAAGATGTTTATTTTAATACTTTGAGAGAAATGCACATTTCTACAATAAACAAACAACATTCTGTTTTCGAAACTTCCAACCCTTTTAGTCAACACACTTTGGGAAGGAACAACAGGTGAGACTTAATACAAGGTATGTCTAATAACTTAAAAAGAGAAGAAAAAAAGTTAATGTACAGTGTCACAATATATGTGAGGGAAAATATCGTGACATGCAGACTCACATTCAAATTGAGAAAATATTGAGAAATTTCACAAAGAGAAAGATCTTTCATAGTCTAATGCCTTGGTAAGAATGTCTACAAGTTGATTTTCAGTATTGACATACTCCATGCGAAAAGTGCCTTTTTCAACCAAATCTTGTATAAAGTGATGCCGAATATCGATGTGTTTTTTTACGAGAATGCTAAACTGGATTCTTGGAAATGTTAACCGCACTAGATATATCACATAAGATCTTAAAGAGTGTCACTGTGTAGACCACGGTCCTCAATAATTTGATTCATCCATAATAATTGGGAATAATAACTTCCTACAACTACATATTCAGATTCAGGAGTTGAAAATGAAACACAATTTTGTTTACGAATAAACTAAGAGACCAAATTATTCCCAAGATAAAAGCAAGCTCCCATTGTACTTTTTCTATAACATCTCCTGCCCATTCAAAGTCATTTAATCTTGTACATACTCATCTTTGCTAAAGGTAGCATTATAACTATTAACAGCTAACGTGTTAGCACATTTGTTAGCAAAGTAACATAAACCATAACATGCACGACACCTTATTGATTCAAAACTTTTAAGATCAATAATTTTCATCAGGGAACTATGGTTCTCTTGAGCTTTCGAAGGTGATACCTTTTTAGAAAATTTTGATACAAGTTTGACAAAAAAATTTAAAGTGTATTGTAGTAAAAAGCAGTATCTTTGTCACCTAAGGCAGACTTCTGAAACTCAGTCAAAATTTCAATCATTTCATTATGTGTTTATCAAATTTCAATGCTAGCCAAACTTAGAATGACTTGCTTGAAAAGCATATTCCTCCCTTTATTTTGAGAAGATAGATTTATAAAATTCAACTCAAAGGATCGAAGGATTCCAATGCGTTTATCAAATCCAAGTGTTCATTGATCATGTGTTTTCTAAATCAAAGAGATTTTGATATCAAAACAAATGGGAACAGAGTGTAACATATTGATAAATAACCTAGCATTGAAGATTAGGAGGATTGTAAATAATTAGCGATTTCAAGAAATCCTGCACTATATGCGGAGATAGTTTCATCCTCTTTCATATGACAATACCCAAACCTAGTAATGATCAGATGTAGTTGTAGGGCAAACTTGAAACAACGCGAAACATGTTCGAATCTATTGCACAAAAGATTACAGAAAGAGTTTTAGAGTTCATACTACTATCAAGATGGTTATTTGTTGTCCAAAACATCTCATCTTGAGGACTAAAATCACCATCCGCATCAACAAACTATGGAGGTGTCCACTTGTTAAAAGTACTGCACCATGCATGTTTATCATTGATTTGATATAGATATGGATCTTGACTTTCCCACTACCATAAGTAGAATCATCATGGATCAGGGGAAGAATATCCAACCCACCCGACTGTGAATTCGTAAGTTTGTAAAAGATGATCGACACTTAGAGAAATCAAGTGTCGGCTCTGATGTCAATTGAAAGAATTGTAGACCTCAAATTCACAATTCTGAATAATAAAACACGTGTGTATTGTGAATAGTATAAATAAGCAACAAAAATTTCAAACACAATGTATTAAAATTTTAGCTATAATAATAATGTTTATTCTTATAGTCGAACCAACAGGGCAAATATTTTTACTAATTAAAACTTGTGTTTTAATGATTACAAAGAGTAGTAATCTACTAAGTAAAGGTAAATTAAAATAATATTAATATAAATAATAATAATAATAATAATATAATAATAATTACAAGGTTATTCTATATTAAAATAATAATATTAATATAAATAATAATAATAATACTAATAATAATAATATATAACCAACAGCACCACCACTACTCATTCCCACCAGCCCGCTTACCGCCATCGTCGAAAAAAAAATCCAGTGAGTTTTTTTTGTTTTTTTGGATCTATAAAATATAAAGTGAGAAATCGTAGGACATTAAGTAAGAAATTTTCTTATTTCCTGAACATAAAGTACAAAAAAATTCCTATCACGTAGGAATTTTTCTTACTTTTTCCGACATAACGTAAGAATGTGTCTTTTTTTATAAATTTAGTAAGAAATTTCACTATAAAATAAAAAAAAATACTTTTTCGAACATAAAGTAATAGATTTTCTTGCTTTATAGGATATAAAGTAAGAGAATCTCTTACCTTTTTCAAATATAAAGTTAAAAATTCTACTATAAAGTAAATATATAATTGTTACATTAAGTAAGAGTTATACAAAAATAATTTTCTATCAAGTAAGATGTTATCTCTTTTTTTTTTTGGCAAAAAAATAAAAGAATTTGTGTTTAATAAGTAAGAAATACATAACAATATTTTCAAATCTAGCAAGAAATTTTGCAATCAAATAAATAATTTTTGTCATCAGGTAGTAAATTATGGACATTAGCAAAGAATTTTGCAATCAAGTAAATAAGTTTTGTCATCAAGTAGTAAATTTGTGGACATATAGTAAGAAATATTTTTCGTTGACCGAAAGTATTTTTTGACATTAAGTAATAATTACAAACATATAGTAAGAAATTCTTTCCGGTGACCGTAAATAATTTTTGGACATTAAGTAAGAAATTGTGGACATATAGTAAAAAATTCGGATATATAGTAAGAAATATTTTTCGGTGACCGAAATTATTTTTGGACATTAAGTAAAAAAATTTAAACATATAGTAAAATATTCTTTCTAGTGATCGAAAAAACTTTTTGGGATTTAAGAAATTTTCGAACATACAGTAAGAAATACGCATATGTAATAATAAGATTTTCGGCCTAAAAGATTTTATTTGAAAAAGAAACTCGTCAAGAAATATTTTTCGGCCTGTGGCGACAGCCACCCTGCTACCCAATATATTATATTACTATTATTATTATTATTATTATTATATTACTATTATTATTATTTATTTTTATTAGTTCTTTTTATAGTAAGGGTATTGTAGTATATTCATGTCATAATTTTGGATTATTTGACAAAAAAGAGTGACTATTTGATATAAAAGTGGATTTAAGACTATTTGACAAATGAACTTCCATTTGAAGGATTATTTGACAATTTCCCTTAAATAAATAATTTTTTTGTCAATTATGTGGGAAATTAAAAAATATTAAATGTTTTAGCTCCAAAAAACAAAATACTTTTCTAGCAAAGTGGTAAAAGAATAAAAAGAAAAAAGAATTTTAAGAAAACAAAGAAGAAAAAAGTGTGTGGAGATCGGTTCTAAGAATTATTATAAAAAATACTTATTTTTCATGTTAATATCGTGGTACTATACCAAACCCAATGGGTATTATTAAATATTTACATCTAAGGACGGATAATAAGTAGAAGAATGATACGCAACATAGAGGCTCCCCAATTATGATTGGTTGCTTACATTGCGTTGAAGCCTGAGAGACTAGCATAAACATATAAACATATATGAAGCACAAAGTCGGTCATGGGTCGGTCGAAATGTGGGTGATTAACATTTAAGTAGGGAGGATTCTTGGGTAATATTTTATTTTAAACACGAGCGGCGCACACATACACACATTATTCACTATAGAAGTCATTCGATCAAGTTTAAGTTCTTCATGCTAAGAGATCAATGATTGTAACGCAGGGTGGGGATCGTGTCATTTCATATATATATATATATATATATATATATATATACACACGATAGATGATAATGATATCGTCATCATCATATTATTATTATCATTATTATTATTTATTTTAAAAAAATTATATTAAAAATATATTTTTATGGTTTGTTTTTTAAATTTCATTTCTTTTTCGTATTTAATGATGGTTCAATACACTAATAAATTGTATTTTGTAATTATTCATATAGTATTATGCATATTAGTAACACTATAAGGTATTTTCAGTGGTATTATTGTGCATGTCTCGTGATACTAAAGTTGTAATAATAAGTGGTTAATATCATAATTAGTCATTGTACTTTTAGACGATTGTGATATCAAACCTTTAAAAAATGGAAAGTAAATACTATTGTGCGTTTTCACTCACTATAAAAAAACATTGGATTATCGAGGGACCAGTTTCCCTCTTTAATTATTGAGGGACGGAATTACCACAGTTTTACCTATGCATCGTCCATGGTATCCCTCAATATTTCAGCGTCAATTGTTACCTACAAAAAATATTGAGAGATTGCCAACGCATTATTTCCACAGGATATGATCCTTCGGTAATTTTATTAATTGAAAAAAAATACAATACTAATAAAAATAAAAATAGTGAGTGATCTCACATCCCTCGTTAAATTTAAAGAAATGAAATAAAGTTTAAATCTCATTAATTACCGAGGGAGTTAAAATTTCTCTGTAATTTTAATGGGATTTTAAAAAATAAATGAAACCCCATTAAATTATCGATTGATTTAATTCTCTCGGTAATATTAGTTTAACATACCGATGAATTTGTATTCTTTTTGTATTGTTAGTGTCCAAAACAATATCGTTTGTCTTACATGAAACTTAACTACGAACGATGTCGATTCCGGTATTTAAAATACCAAGGGATACTACAGTCCCTCAGTAAACCTTTACATATTGAAGGACCTCAATCTATAGGTAACGTGTGTGTATAGAAAAACTTGGGCGTGCTAGCCCATTTCTTCTCGTTCTCCGATTTTTTAAAGTCATTTCCGCTACAGACATTCCCCACCCCGCCACCTACTTCCCCAGCCGATGACGACACACTGCACCAGCCTACTCAAATCACTGTCGTTTGCCTGCTCTAACCACTGACGACCGTTGTCTCCCCACTACATGTACTCAAGTACATGGTATAAAAGAGCATCGCTCTATTAGTTGGGGTGCTCCTTTGCCCCAAACACACTTCAATTTATTTGGAAAATACGAAATAAAGAAAATTATGTGTGGTTTGCTAGGAAATATGTGTATTTTGTTTGTTAGGGAGGAGAAAAAAAAGTAAAACTGGATTAGGAGAAAAAAAATTCCAATCAGTCTAAGAATCTCGTTTGTTTAAAATATGACGGTCAACTAGAATCATACTAGTTTAACACCTCCATATTATACGAAATTTAAAAAAAAGTAATATTCATTAAAAATACAAAAGAATAATATTGAAAATGGTACATACAAATCGTAACATTATTGGTTCTGTTTTCACAATAAATAATTCTTACACACAAATCAGAATATTACTTGTTCTATTTAGAGTATGAATGGTTTTCACAACCAAGAATTTTGCAAGTTTTTTTACCGTGAGTCACGAAATTAGTTTTAATATATCGAAAATATTATTTATTCTAATCACAGTAAAACTGGTTTTCACAATAGAGAATATTCTAATTTTTTTACCGTAAGACACGAAGTTAATTGTAAAGTATATCAATATACCCTAAACTTGAAGGGGAAACCCGTAGAAAATTGAGTTTGAAAAATGTAAAACATACAACACCCGCGTGTTACATGTGAATATGTGATATAAAAAATTAAAATTTATAAGGCATTGATAATTCTATTAAAAAACATCGCACATCTAACTTGTAGTATATGTAATATTATTTTATTTTAGTTTCTTATTTTTCTACGTAAGAACTAATTTGTTCGTATAGATATATAATATGTGTATCAATGCATTATATTGGAATTAAATAAATAGAATATATTTAATATTTATTTTCATAGGCATAATAATTTATTATTATTATTATTAGTAGTAGTAGTAGTAGTAGTAGTAGTATTAGTATTTTATCTTTTTTGTTTCACTTTGTTTTTATTTTTTGTTTGGTGTAACAGTAGTTTTTCATACATATTTTTAATGTTATTTATAATTCATTATACTAGGATTAGATAAAGAAAATTAAGTTTATATTTTTTGTATTTATTTCCTTTTTGTCATAATTTTATATAACTTGTATTTTTCTTAAATAAATGTTTAAAATTATAATAAAATTATTGCACCTTTTATTGTAAATAAAAATTAATTCAACTTATATAATTTTTTTCTAATTAGATATAATTTATTTATTTTTTATATTAGAAGAATAAAAGTAAGATATTGAATTGAGCAAAATATGTTAAAAAAATATTAAATTAGGTAACATGTAATAAAAGAAAAATATTGAAATAGACAAAATATAATATTAGGAAAGTATTGAATTAGGTAAAATATAATAAAAAAGGAATTACTAAATTAGGTAACTATTAGGCTCGGATGATATCAAAGCACCAAAGATTTTTTCAAAACTAACGAAACGTAAAAAATAAACACATAGAATATGAGAATTTTGTATTAATATATAGTGAAGATACATGTTTTCCAAATCAACGAACACTAGTGTTCAAACTAATGAAAATATGTTGTGTGAGTGTTGCAACTTATGTACATGATATAATAATCGACAATTACTCCCTTATATATTTTTAATCAACTCGAAACATGTCTCATCATGGGAAAATGGGATTTTGGATTAAACATTTCAAGTTTAGCATATTTAAAAGAGTATTGTTCCATTAGTTTTGCTCCCTTTGCCCCGCATACACTCCAATTATTTCAGGAATACAAAATGTAGAAAAACATGTGTTTTGCTAGGAAATATATATTTTGTCAGAAAAATAAAAAGTAAAATTGGTCTGGGAGAAAAAAAAAAATTGTTTTCCAATCTGGCTGGTGGGTTGATTTATTGGTTTTTTAAGTTTTACAAAATAAAAGGTGATTGTTCAATTGGATCCAATACATCTGGCTTCGATGGGCCAAAAGCCAGCCACTACGAACCACGAAACCCATTGCCTTCGCATCGGGGGACGGGCCACCTGTTGGTCCAACTCTCCCAGCAAACCCCATGCTAGGGGTGAGCGGAACCGGGTACCCGGCCATTTTCCTTGGAACCGGAACCGGAACCGGTTGGAACCGGGTCCCAAAAAAAAGAACCGGTCCCGGAACCGGTCTAGCCGGGTCCAAAGTTTTTGGAACCGGTCCCGGACCCGTTGGGTACCGGTTCCGAACCGGGTACCCGGTCTTTATTTGAGTTTTTTCTTTTTTTAAGTTTATAATAATAAA
>BMAC01001242.1:74881-85247 GCA_014905375.1 Phtheirospermum japonicum
CCAAAAGTAAGTGTACAATATAGAAAAAAATTTAGTTTCCTACTACATCAATTATATAATATTACAGTACCAAATTTTATGAAAATAAATCTACAAATACATAATATAATAACAAGTTCACAACATTCATTAATATAAAGTTTTCAAACTTATTCATAATAAGAGATCACAAATCAACAAAATACATAGAAAATCCTCAAAATACACTTAAATATATTAAATATTAAAGATTTGGTACCGGGTACCCAGTTTAGGAACCGGTACCAGCGGGTACCCAGTCCCGGAACCGGTCCCACCGGGTACCCAGTGGGTACCGGGTCTCGAAAGTATGGACCCAGAACCGGAACCGGTTACAACCGGTTCCAAGAATCTGGAACCAGAACCGGTACCAACGGGTCCGGTTCCGGGACTGGACCCGCCGGGTCCTAAGCAGTTCCGGGTCCGGGACCGGGTACCCTATATTTTTGCTCACCCCTACCCCATGCCTCCCATGGGGCCACTTGGTCCAACTCTCTTGGAGAAGGCGGGCCGATTTATATCTTCTAATGGCCCAACCATCTTTATTGCTAATTGCTCGACATTCCAAGAAAACGAAAACAAATATTCCATTTTCATGCATCTCTATACTTTAGACAAAAATATCTTCGAGATTCTCTTGGGATGACTCGAAGTCTCGACTGAATATTTAAACTAGTAGCTAAACTGCCATTAACCAAAAAAATAAAAATTTGATTCTATAGTAAAACTATTTTATTTTTATTTTTTTAAGAGGGAACAAGTTTACAATAAAAACTTCAAAAGCAATATTCGGGATGCTGCTTTCAGTCTCATTACTAATCAGCTTTCTGCACCTCATACCACTGATGCCATAAACATTTTAGCATATAACAAAACCTTCTTACTCATACAATCGATTCCATAAAAGTAACCGTTATTTTCTCATGAATAACATAACATAACACTTTCTTCGTGTAATTTTATGTCCCTTTTATTTAGTTATATAAAAGTAACAAAATTCAATAAAAACAAACCAGGAGATTTGTTTAATGCATAAAGGTTGAAACAGATCAATCGGATTACATTTCGTCCCTTACTCTGAACGTTTATTTCCCAGGATAAGATAGGTAAATCGAATTACCTTTCATCTCCGGCAAAACTGATAATCATGCTTGAATTTTATCACCAAAAATGCAAGAGAAGGGGGAGATGCTTATGCCAGTGTGTGAAATGATTTGTGTGTTCTTGATTGTTGTATTTGAAAGGGGAAATTATTTTTTTAGTCTATTATGTTGTCCACTTTCCAATTTAGGACTAAGATATCATCCACTATCAAAACACATACACGAAATTGGCAAAATCATCAAAAAAAGTACAAAATTATCCAATCCGGGCTTGATGGCTGACGTGGAAGGATCAAATGTTTACTTATCAATTCTCATTTAATTTAAATGCAGAAAATCAGAAATCATGCCTAAATTACCGAATATACCCCCTTAATTTCAACCCTCCCGTTTCTTATCCTTTCTTCCTTCCCCAAAACTGAAATCGCCGACTCGGCGAAATTGAGAAAAGAAAAAAAAATTATTAAATTCATTAAACTGCCTGAGGCGAACGGCTTAGCAGCGCCACCTCCAGCTCCTTCCCCAGCGGCGCTGCCCGGGACAACACCATCCGTATTGAGCTCAAGTCGAAATTATCCACCATCGGATTCTTCGCCAGCACCAGCGGCGGCACCACCACTGCCATCGACACCCTGTGCCTCTTTATCAGCTCCGGCAGCGACCCGATCTCAAATTTCTGCATCAGCAGCACCACCGCCCCGGCCCGCAACGAGCACACCAAAACCGAATTCAACGAGTATATATGAAACAAAGGCAAAACGCTCAAAACGACGTCGTTCGGCTTCAGGTGCGGATTCGTATTCTCCCCGTCGACCTGCTGTGCCACTCTCGTGATCAAGCTCTGGTGCGTCAGGATCACGCCCTTTGGCAGGATCACCTCCGCTGCCACCGCCTCCCCCTCCTCCGCCTCCGACAGCACCGAGAAATGTAAACACCCCTCCAGCGGGCCGTCGATCGTAACCACCGTGAAATCCTCCCCGAAAACTACAGAATCAGGTGGGAGAGGATTTGGCCGTTCAATTTCTGGATTTGGGGAAGGAAGAAATGATAAGAAATGAGAAGGCTGGGATTAAGGGGGGTATATTTGGTAGTTTAGGTATAATTTCTGATTTTCTGCATTTAAATTAAATGAAAATTGATAAGTAAATATTGGATCCTGCCACGTCAGCCATCACGCCCAAATTGGATAATTTTATACCTTTTTTGATGATTTTGCCAATTTCGTGTATGTGTTTTGATAGTGGACAATATATTGGTCCTAAATTGGAAAGTGAATAACATAATGGACCAAAAAAGTAATTTTCCCTATTTGGAAGTATAAATATCCTAGAGATAATCAGATGTAAAGACATTATACTTGATCACAATTATTATATATATCGTTATATATATATGTGGCAATGCATTTATTGAATTATTATTTTGATTGTTTGTGATTATTCATATAAATGTTCCCATAAAGTTAATGTTGTCATTGATATGGTGAGATGTCATTAATAGAACATTACTTTTAAAATAGCCACGACAAATGATTATGAAGATTGGGATATTGATAATATAATATATGTCGACATGTGGTCTGTATCACATTCTTAGAGAATGAAGTTAGTCTCACGATTGCGAATAATAGTTATTCGTAATGGACAAATGGATACTTTAGAGAGTATTGGTATACCCTATTGATAAGTTATTGTATGTTTATAAACTTATCAGTGTATAAAGCGTGTGATAATTCTTTGACTTGAGGTCAATATGCACCTTTTTTACTAAGTGATGTACTTTGACCATGACCAATGCTTGCACTCCTTTTCGAGGTAGATATGGCTTGTGTTAGGTGCATTATGATGTAAATGAAGGTGGTAGTTGAGCCAAGAAAGAATTCATTCCTCGATTGGAATTCTGAGAGAGATCACTCATAATCTCTATATTAGGTCGACTAAAGTCATTGGTCAATACAAGAGACATATTCAATATAGTAGTTGGGTATGGCCTAGTTGTTGACTAATAAAGATGACATAAGTTGATTAAGCCATTGAGATAGATACTTGGATAAATCTTAATCTTAATCGAGTGATTCTGAATGAAATGAATTTCACCAAGTTTTTGTATAAAGGTTATAATTCGCTGAGTTCAAGTGAATATTTTTTATATATTGAGTTCGTCCAACTAAGCCGTCTAGGAGTTTGTTTGGATCATCATTAGATTGGTTTCATATATAAAGGCCTATAGGGTCACACTATATGCGACTAGTTTTCCGACTTAAGAGTGTATCGAGAAAGTATTAAATATTCAATTTAGAATTGCAATATTTAATTGTCAGTAATTATGATGTTAATTTCTATTTGATAGAAATTATTTAATTAAATTAAATTGGATTTGGATTTAATTATCTATGTTATAGATAATTAAACTTGGGTTTGGGATTAAAATTTCTCTCTTTCTAGTTTTTAGATCTATTTTCTCTCTCTAGTTCTTAGTTTTTAATTTGAAACTTTTCCTTGGATTTGTAAGCCTAAGAAGAATTCAAGCCATCACTTGGATTTTATTTTGTTGCAATTTATTTCAAGCTTGTTACTAGTTTCCTATAATTCAAGTAAGCTTTCTTTAAATTTCATGCTTGTTCTTCAATTTTCATTCTTGTTCTTAAATTTATGAAATTTTTCCTTAGCTCTTAGATTAATTGTAGATCTTGTGAATTGGTTATGGAATCTAGGTGAGTGACACATCTAGATCATAGATCGAGTCCTTGATCGTGTTTATTTTGAGTATTTCATATGTTTTATTTTAGTTTGCGGAGCGGATCAGGCAGCAGCGGCGGAGCGGAGCGGAGCAGGCAGAAGCGGCGGGCAGCGGACGAGGCAGCGGCGGTTGGACGTGGAGCAGAGAACGCAGTGGCGGCGGAGCAGGCAGGCAGCGGCGCCGGTGGAGCGGAGCCGGACGGCGGGCGGTGGATGAAGACGGCGGTGGGATGATTTTTATTCTTTCTTTTTTCGTTCTGTTCTCTTCTTTCTTCTTCTGAAATGTCGCGCGGCACAAATGGGAAAGCCAGGGACATATTACTAGGTCTAATTTTCCGAGGGGAGGGATATCCCTCGAAATACCGAGGTTTCTAAACCCTCGGAAAATCGAGGGCAATAACGACCCTCGGTTTTAATTAAAGTCAATTTTTTTTTATTTTTTAAACAAACCGAGGGGCAATTTCCCCTCGGAAAACCGAGGGGAAAAGGGACCCTCGGTTGGTTTAAAAAAAAAAAAGAAAAGAAAATGAGCATGGAATGACCGAAAACCGACCGCCGTGGATCCACGACGACGAGACGCACCCCTCCCGCCCCGTTCGTAAATTTTTGGGGTTTTCTCCTATTTTTTACTATTTTTTTTATTTTCTCTAGGGTTTTTTTTCAATTTTTTATTTAGTAAAAAATCAGAAAAAAATACGAAACGCGCACAAAACGACAGTCGGTCGACCCCCATGGTTCCGCGAGGCCGAGACGCACCCCTCCCCGCCCCGTTCGTGAATATTTGGCATTTTCTCCTACTTTTTGCTAATTTTCTATTTTTCTAAGGGTTTTTCCGATTTTTTATTTAAAAATTCGGAAAAAATAGGAAACGCGCACGAAACGAGGCACGACCAACCCTCGATGTTCCGGGATCACGAGATGCACCCCCCTCCCCCTCGTCAAGATCATGTCGCTTCGCGTTTCCAACCGAACGACTTSATCGATCGATCGTATCTTGGTTGTTTGGTCGAATTGCACGAAACGTGTGGATAAGCACATGCTCGTTCATATTTTTCGACCAAAATTGGGCCAAAACCTCCCCACGTGCCCGAGATGATAGGATTTATTTCGTTTTTATGACTTTTTTTTTCCTTTTTTTTAAACAAACCGAGGGGCACTGTTCCCTCGGAAAAAACCGAGGGGAGGCCAATACCCTCGGGAATTTTCGAGGGGAAAAGGGACCCTCGGTTTGTTTCCCAGTTTTTATTTTAATTTTTAATTTTTTTTTATTTTTTTAAAAAAAAGAGGGGAAATGCTCCCTTCGGTTTTTTCGCAAATTATTTTAATTATTTATTTGTTTTATTATAAAAAAATCGAGGGTTGTCATTGACCTTCGGTCTTTTCCGAGGGGATATTATTCCCCTCGGTTTTTCGAAAATTATTTTTTTTGAATTTTTTTACGTTTTTAAAAACTGAGGGTATTTTCTGACCCTCGGTTTTTCCGAGGGGCTTTGGCCCTCGGAAAATACTCCCCTTGAAAATCTTTCGGTAATTATGGCGGTAAATATTGGCGCCTAATTTCCGAGGGAAAAACCGAGGGTAATATATCCCTTCGAAAAAAACCGAGGGCTTTCCTTTCCCCTCGGTTCTTCCCTCGGTATTTTCCGAGGGGAAAACAACCCTCGGTTTTTCCCTCGAAAAATTGCAGTTTTTTTTTAGTGTCATGTCATGTGCCAGGAATACCCATTATCAAAGTACCAAGAGCCTTCAACACTAGACTTGGGAGAGATGTAAATCATATTACACTGAGTATCAGCCTTTCTTACCCACACCATTCTAGATTTACGAGCAGTGTTACTCCTCGTGTTGGAGCAGGAGTTCTCTGGCACTGTGTTGTTTCTGGGTGCAGGTGTCCTCTTTGACTTGAGTTTTTTACAGAAGGGTCTGATGCATCCAGGTTTTGAGAAATTATGACACACATAGGTACGTCTTCGACATTTGGAATTCTTAACAAAAAATAGATCCTTCTGAAGACTTGTCACTTTCTCTGACAAAAATAGGGGCCTCAAATCCTATCCCGTGTCTGATCATGGATCCAATAGACAGGGTTTCATCATGTTTGGTCATGCCTGTGTTAAGTTTCTATAAGGTTAGTAGAGATGTTGAGAGTTCTGACGTTGCTCTATATAGTTCTTCTTCACGTTTGGTTAGAAGAGTTTTTAGACATAAGACAACAGTTTGTTGTTATTTATCCATGTGTGCCAGTCTCTCATTTTCCTTAGAGAGAGTCTTAACATTTTGAACCAATTTGAACCAATTTTCATAAAGTTCTTCATATGCAGCACCAAAGTCTTCATTATCTTTTGTGTTTTTAATGGTGAATGAGTTAAGGCACCAGATGTCATTTACATTGTTAATGTCATCCCAGACAACACAAGTATTCATGGCAGCAACCTCTTCAGTTTCTTTTGGTTCTTCCTTATCTACTCCATCACTCATGGCAATTAGATTTCTCTTTCGCTTGATGTTGGAACATTCATGCCTGTAATGGCCAAACCTTCTGCATTCATGACACTGAACACTATCCAGATCCTTGGTGTTGTTCTGATTTCGGTGTTCATGCTTTAGAATTGTGGGAGTCACATCCCTTATTTGGAACCTATTTGTGCACTGACCCATTAGTCTTGGAGTGGAAGGTTCTGGGGAGGGTTAGATGTGTCGATTGAAAGGCTTCCTCGAGTTATTCTTCTTCTTCTTCAGAAATTCACGGAACTTTCTTGTGATGAGTGCAATTCCTTCCTCATCAAACTCAGCAGTCTCAGCTTTATGCGCTAGTGCTGCAAGATCAAATTATTCATCTTCAATGGTAAGCATAGAGATTAGAGCAATACTTATTCCTTTTGGTTGTTTGATCTTGAGTTCTATCTCATATGTTTTCAGAGATCCGACGAGTTCCTCAAAACTCATGGTGGAAGTGTCCTTGGCTTCTTCAATGGTTGTTATCTTCATCTTGAACTTTTCAGTCACAGAGCGCAAGAATTTGCTCACAAGCCTTTCCTTAGAGATGGAAGCACCTAATGATTGTCATTCGTTTGCAATATCGAGGAGTTTGGCACTATATCCAGGGATGGTTTCATTTTCTTCCATTTTTAGAACTTATTGTAAAGCGTCCCATGCTTCTTTTGCAGTCTAAAGGTTTGAAATGATTTTGAACATAGAGACGTCCACAAAGCAGTAGAGAGCGTTCAATGCTTTGGTGTTTGCATTAGAGATAGCAAGTTCCTCAGTCGTCCAATCGATCTCATTTTTTTGGACAATGTCTCCATCCGGATCTTCTAGTCTGGGAGCCTCCCAGCCAACTAAGATTGCACGCCACGATCTTTCATCCATCGTTTTGATGTAAGCACGCATCCTTACTGTCCAGATCGCATAGTTTGTCCCATCCAATACGGGTGGTCGGATTGCAGTATTGATAAAAGTATCCATCGTTTTCCGTAAAAAAAAAAAAGGGATCATCACTTAGTAATGTCAAGTGATAGCTCTGGTGAGAGTTTCAGATACTTCTATAAATTTAATCAGAACACAAATGTTATTTACGGTGTCGGAGCATCCATACTAACATTTATGTATTTTAGTGAAAAACTGTAGAAGAACACTTGTAAATAATTTTTGCATAAAAAATTAATAGGTCCAAAAAAATGATATTACTAGAGATAATGAAATCGGTTTACAAATTGTAAAAATAGAAGCATCTAGTAATATATTTAATCGTTCAGAGCAGTTCTTGAATCTCTCGTAAAACCTTCAAACTTGATTAAACACAATCTTGAAAAACTCTCGTATAGTGAGCGACGTATTTTGTATGTTAGTTATCTCTCTGTTTTTCTCTCTATATTGTTACTGTCCAACATTGGTGCCAAGCAAGCTATAAATACCTAATGTATAAATCTGCTTGAAAGAGTTCTAGTTATACAAAACAAAGTTTAGATAAATATGTTGAAAAATTGAATAGATCAGTACAAATAAAAAATTTAATAAAATAAAAGACTTTATTTATTTGTTAGACTAATTTACTAAATATTTAGAAGGGTAAATAAAACCTAAAAAAAATAGTTAGAAATAATTCCTATCGGATGCTAATCTACCCTATATACTAATGCAAAATCCTCTTATCCTATGTATCTGTTTCTCACGCTTTGTTAGCTTTGGAAAAAATCCTGGTGGTTCGATATTAGCAAACCTAATATTTACCTAATTTAATATTTTATTTTTATATATTTTTACCTAATTTGATATTTTTCTATTATTATGTTTTTCCTAATTTAATATTTTCCTTTTATTATATTAATTCAATATTTTATTTATCATATTTTATCTAATTCAATATCTTACTTTTACTTTACTGATATAAAAAAAAATATTAAGTCATATTCAATTAGAAAAAATCTATATAGGTTGAATTAATTTTTATGTATAATAAAAATTGAAATAATTTTATTTATAAATTTTAAATATTCTATTTAAAAAAAATAAGAGTTATATAAAATTATTAAAAAAAAATAAATAAATAAATAAAAATATAAACTTAAATTTGGATATCTCGTTTTAATATAATATATTGAGAATAATATTAAAATTTTATATAAAAAACATTGTTATGACAAAAGAGAGAGAGAGAGAGAAAAGGAGAGAGAGAGAGAGAGAGAGATGACAACCACAAATAATAATAATAAATTATTACACCTAAGAAATAAATATTAAATATATTCGATATCTCCTTATCCAATCTCGATATAATACATTGATAAACACATTATATATCTATATGAACAATTTAATATCTTACGTATAAAAAGAAAATAAAAAATAATATTACATATACTACAAGTTAGATATACATTATTTTTTAATCGAATTATCACCGCCTTATATAATTTAATTTTTTATATCACATATTCACATGCGACATGCGAGTGTTATATGTTTTATACTTTTACAAAATCAATTTTCAACGGGTTTTCTTTCAAATATAAATATAAGTAAATTTTGAATTATTTACAATTATCTAAGTATGTAACGAAATATTATTAACGAATTAAACATAACATAAAAAATAGAAAATTATAAAGTAATAATAATGAGTAAATATTGATTAGATACCGGTATAATGCGACAAAGGTTGGAATATGACGTATTTTGAAATTCTCCAAATATGAAACTATAAGTTGTTAACGAATTCAATTTAAATATTAGTATAAAAAGTATCGATAATAATAATAATTAATTAATATAAATTAGACACGGGGTGAGAATTGTTTAATCTAAATATTAAAATATAAATTTATTTAATAATAAAGAATAATCTATAAATATTGATTATGCATCAGTATAAGGTTCAAATTGAAAATACAATATTTTTTGAATATTTTTTATTTTTAAATTTAAAAACTCTATAATTATTATAAATAATTTTATATTTAGTTTTGATAAATCCCGTGTTTTACACGGATATTTGTTAAGGATGTTATTCTTTGGAATAATTCCTTATTTAGTTATTTGCCTTTCTTAGGCCCAAAATATATTAGGGAACTAAAATTAGGACTCTAGATTTGTTTCCTAGTTTGTATACAAGACTTTAATTATTCCTAGATTGTGTTTAGGATTTGGTTTTAGGATTCTACCAATTTTAGGACTCTAGGACTCTTCTATTTAAGACAAGACAAAGCCAAGAGAAGAGGACACCTTCAATACTCTTACATTCACGACTTTTCGAGAAGGATTTTTACGCACGGGAAATTCAAGGAGAGATCGCAAAACGCAAGACGCACGGAAAAGCAAGGAAGGAAGAACACGACGTACTACTTGGAGCCAACGATCGTGATAAACAAGATCTTTGAAGTTGCGTGACCGATGAAGAAAATCTTGCCATTCCGGCAACAAGTATTTAGTATCAAGTTTCTTGATATTTAGTTTTCATATATTACTTTATATTTTGTATTGAACTTAAAAGAAAGTAATATGGTTTTCGGGTTTGTACACCCAAGTTCACAAGTACTTTTACTTGTGAACTGAATTTGTTTAATCGTGTTCTTATTTTTATTTTCCGCTGCACATTTATATTCTGCTCTGGTCGATGTTGATAAACTGATGTTGGTAACATTGATTAACAATATCGTAAATCTGAGAATTATTCTTATATCTATAGACCTTCTAATTATACAATTGGCATCTAGAGCGGGTTACTTAACCTTTTAAGTATTGATCCTTTTTTGTCTAGGTACTATGGATACTTCGAGGAAGAAGAGCATGGTTGCTACAGAGGATGTTAATGATTTCGAGTCAACTGAACCTGATCCATCCTTATTTACCCATGTTGTATGGGACGACGATGTCCATGTTGGTTTGCTTGCAGACAACATCATGTGCCTGAATGCCGAGATCACTGATTATCAAGAGGAATACGAGCAGCTGAGTATTGATCACCAGAAAATGTTTGTCAGTTGGAGTAAACAGGTACTCAAGGCCAAA
>BMAC01001242.1:89302-100271 GCA_014905375.1 Phtheirospermum japonicum
GCTTTCAGATCAAAAAGGGGGAGAAGAAGGGGAAGGAAATGTAGAAGACGCTGGTTCGTATTTATTTGTTTTCAACATTGGATACTCCATTTAGGGGGAGTTTCTAATGTAGGGGAGTTTCTAAATTCAGGGGGAGTTTTTACTCTTTTGATTATTTTCATGCGTCTTGGGTATTTTGTCCAGAAAGGCAAAAGGGGGAGATTGTTAAGGATTTTATTCTTGGGAATAATTTCTTATTTAGTTATTTGCCTTTTTTAGGCCCAAAATATATTAGGGAACTAAAATTAGGACTCTAGATTTGTTTCCTAGTTTGTATACAAGACTTTAATTATTCTTAGATTGTGTTTAGGATTTGGTTTTAGGATTCTACCAATTTTAGGACTCTAGAACTCTTCTATTTAAGACAAGACAAAGCCAAGAGAAGAGGACACCTTCAATACTCTTACATTCACGACTTTTCGAGAAGGATTTTTACGCACGGGAAATTCAAGGAGAGATCGCACAACGCAAGACGCACGGCAAAGTAAGGAAGGAAGAACACGACGTACTACTTGGAGCCAACGATCGTGATAAACAAGATCTTTGAAGTTGCGTGACCGACGAAGAAAATCTTGCCATTCCGACAACAAGTATTTAGTATCAAGTTTCTTGATATTTAGTTTTCATATATTACTTTATATTTTGTATTGAACTTAAAAGAAAGTAATATGGTTTTCGGATTTGTACACCCAAGTTCACAAGTACTTTTACTTGTGAACTGAATTTGTTTAATCGTGTTCTTATTTTTATTTTCCGCTGCACATTTATATTTTGCTCTGTTCGATGTTGATAAACTGATGTTGATAACATTGATTAACAACATCGTAAATCTGAGAATTATTCTTATATCCATAGACCTTCTAATTATATAATATTAAACTATGTAATATTGTACATTAAAATGCTCTATCTCTCCATGTTCACACCGCACCGATTGTTGACATTTGGAGTCGGATAGGTCAAAAGTCGTCCAAAGTCACGTGAAAAGGAAAGACCTATTTGATTATTTACTCCATTTTTGACAAGTCCGTATAGCTCCATAGCCTCCATGAGGTATTAATAATTGCCTTTCAATTTAATACTATCTATTTATATCTGTCGGCAAGAATTTGGCTTCTTCAAATAATGTGTATTCCTTTTCCAGATTTTGGATGTTTGCTGCGTCAGAAATTAAAATACTTTTTTCACAAATTTGACGCTCTATTATTGTTCTAACCAAGATTTTTGTTACTCACTTCATTGCATTTTCTTTACAGCGAATAATCATTTTAGAAAAATTAAAATATAATTATTATTGTAATTATATGTATCAAATAATTATAATATTATTTTATTTAAAAAAATTAAAAGTATGAGATAATAAAATAAAAGATAAAATTAGTAAAGTAAAATTTCATTTTTATTAGTCAAATAAAAAAGTAACATTAAATAACAAGAATTTCTATAATGTGTCGAATACAAAGGAACGGAGAAAATACCTTACAAAATTATTTTTGCGCCTGCTTCACAATGTTTATTGTTTTATTAGAAGAAACCAGTTGATAACAATTATTGTTCTATATTGTTCTATATTTTTAATACGATTTTATGCATATTTTCCTAACTCTACTTTTAAACATTTTTCAGTATACATGATGAAAGGTCCTTCTTAAAATTCGAGAAAAATACTTTAATCATGTTTGGATAAGTCATTTGTATTTTGGGGTTTGTTCAATAATGAACGATTAATATTTTGAATATTTTTTTACAACCAATTAGTTGGACCTCTCAATACTTTTTATTCTTAATTTATATATATGCGTCTTGTTAGTATTTAAAATTATAAATCGAAAGATAAATTTTATTAAAATTATGAATTCAAAATACTTTAATCAATAACATCGAGAGATTTGATATTAGAATTGTTGTTATTAATTTGTTTTAAACTTTTTGGAGTTCTAAGTGCAATTGACAATGCGTCACGCATTTAGAACTCACGGTTTAATTACTTTGAGTGAAAAGTTAAACAATATTTATGATTAAGATATATTGAATTGAATCACAAACAATCTTTGGTTGGTTGATATGGTTTTACATTCGAGTATGATCTCTTTACTATTTTTGTGTTTGCAATTCATCATTACATTATCGATTGTCAACCATTTGTGTTTTTATAATTGTAACCGATTGGCAACCTTTTATAAGTACTAGTTTTGATAAATCATGATTCGAGAGATGAGACTTATCAATTAGACTTTCAAACACGAGACACTCTAATCAATAAAAATGAGAGGTTTGAGATTAGTAGTGAAGTTGTATAAATCTTTTTAAAAAATTTTGGAGTCTTAAATGTGATATTGACAATGCGTCTCACATTTATAATGCACGTTTTAATCATTTCGGAAGAAGGGTTAAACTATTTTTATAATTGATTTATAGTAGACTGATTCACAACAATACACGAGTGATTAACCACGATAGACATTGAAATTATAATCTCAAACCCCGCAATACCTCATTCTCATTTGAATGTCTTTATTTCTTATTTTTGCTATTTGTTCTTGATGAATTGAATTAATACAAATAATTGTTATGTTATGATTCGTCGTTTGTAATGACAAAACAAGATTTTCTTTTACATTCGCTTAGATAAAGCTAATTCATTGAGAACATTACTTGTCAATTTGTAAGGTTTGGTCCTTCTGGAATAGACTTGCTCGTTATGTACTAAATTTGTCACATATAATATAATTACATATAACTATCATATATTATTATATATACTTGAATGATAACAATTTACACAGGTGCACATAATAGATTGCATATTTCTAACGATGAATATCAAATATTTTACATTTAAAAAACCCAAATAAAATAAGGTAAAATAAATGGAGAGCGACATAAATAGGATAGTGCGTGACCGTCGGTCCAAGGTGAGTATACCGATTTGACTTGATCTTTGTTTGAAATTCAACGTGAAATTCCATTCTTTATGAGGTCATGTGAGAACAATTTATTTATTTACACAAGAATGATTGCATGAAAATAAAGGCACTGTTAACAAACCATAAAAAGACCACCGCACCGGAAAACACGGTTCCACACCCTGTGATTATCTTAACTAAAGTTCTCAGACAAACACACCCCCAATATTTTAGCGGTCACTCTAAATAATGTTTATGTATTAATTTTTTTAATCGTTGTAAAAGAAACATGTTAATGGATTTCTTATTTCACTTTCTTTTGTTGTATGACTTAGGTGTAAGATATGTTTTACCTTAACGAGAGGCGAGTTGAGGATTATTTGGAAACCAGATTTTTTTTGTTTTCTTTTAGAAAAAAATAGCAAATAAGTGATTATTTATAATTTAAAAAATATAACTCATTTATATATTATTTATTTTCCAATCTCTCATCTCCCCACTACCATTAATTTTCTACCATACAAAACTCTTATTTTATTTTCTTTCTCTCTCATATCTCAACTATTATTAACTCCCGCCATACAAAAACTTTTATTGGCCCATTTGAAGTTTTTTTACAAATAATTTTATATCCCATCATTTACTTAAAATATATATTATATTCAATCATTATCTCACCATTTTTTTTTTATATATTTTCTTTACAACTAGACATCATCCTTGATATTTATTACTTTTTTTTTTCAATTTGCCCCATAATTTTCAAAATTGATTGAAACAGGAAGTGATTGCTAAACACGTCCCCGCTTTGAAAATTTTTTCTTTATTTTTATTTAGTGGGTCGCTGTTACGAAAAACGTCCAGATCTATTTTTTTAGAATTCTTTATACACCTGTACTATTTTATCAATTTCTAAATAAATTTGTATTATATATTTAATTTTGCCAAAAAATAGTTTTACAGATAGTGATTATAAAACTCGACTTAAGGTATCAAACTTTTCAGTTGAAAGTATTTCAACGAGACATGTAAAGCCGAACACTACACGAAATTGTCACCCTAAAAAGATCAGAGCTGAAGTTAGAGCTGTGAGGGGTGCTGTCGTATTGTGGCCAATTGTTTTAGTAATATAAATAAATATATATATATATTAATAGTTGAAAAATCTTTTTAGTTGAAGCGGTAGCGGAGATGGTTGGTATTTGCCATAATCCTCTTTTTTTTTTTTTTTTTCACGTTTCAATGACCCATGTCTGCCCAATCCCAATTAGATACAAACTTTAAATAACACTTCGGATTGATGATTTTGTGAATAATTAAAGCGCGAAAAGGTCAAATTTTCATTATCCCTTACATTTTTACTTTATTTTCATCATAATATTCAAAGAAGAAATATATGTTGAAATGTTTTTATGTGATTTATTTTGATAAGGTTGGGCGTGTTTAGATGAAGTGTATATCATCTTCATCATTATCCATATTATTGTGTGCGATCAGATGGTCAAAATTATCTTTATGACATATGTATGATTTTTTCTTTTTGTTATTTATAGATAAGGTCTAATTTGTTTTCCCACCAAAATCGTATATTTTATTTTTAACACAAACTCTTGAAATTGAAAGTATTGGACGACTCTAAAATAGCTATTACTCCATCTGTTCTCTATAGAGGCGTAATGCAATTTATTGATTAATAGTTAAATTATTGGTTTTACGTTTTTATGATTATTTATTTATTATCTACTCAATGTAATTAGGTGATATAATATAACATGATTTTAAAATAATAAAGCTATATGTACATGCCAAATCAAATGTGAAAAAAACTTATCTTTTTTTAACATTAAAAAAAAACAAATCCTATATTTTAGGGATGAATGAGTAATATTCTTCAATATTATACATTGACCCATTTAGCTATCAAACAAATTTCCTCAGCGTCTGTAACTTTTATTGTGAATCTAGTTTTTGCCACAAACTTTTGTTAAGATTCCAAACGTGCTTCATTCCAGTACCTTTGGTATCACTTTTGTGTAGGCTACATATATATACACACACATACATATATTCCAGACATGCACATATAAAAATCTATAAATCGCTCGGCAAAAAACACCCCACCACTATACACTCTAATCTAAACACTGCTTTACTTATTATAACAACTCCATAATTACTTCTTGAAGGAAACAAAAAAGAAAATAAAATATCTATTTCCTCTGCAAATTCCCTTTCCTTCATCCCAAGAAAAAAAAAACCCAACAGATTCACAAAATCTGCGTCTCACTCTTAGATTTGGTCATTTTAGTTGCATTTATCCCTTAGTTCTTTAGTTATTGCCATTATTATTTGAGCTAATTTTCTTTCAAGATTTGGTGGGTGGGGCTTGAACCATGGGGAGCCTGGTGGGATTTTGGGTTTTGATTTGCGTTTTGTCTGTTTTGAGTAAATGGGGTGTTGAAAGTTTTGAACTTGATGAGTTTTATAGAAAGAAAAATAATATCAGCTCAGATGGTGTGTCATTTTTGGAATCTATGTCATTGTTGGAGTCTGTTTATGGAGTTTCTGCTGCAGCAGCTGTGCCAGCTAATGCTCTAATGGTGGGTCTTACTCTTATTCAAGGAGCTGCTGCCAGAGGGGCTGGTACTAATCTCTCTCGCTCTCAAAATCTTTCAACCCTTAATTTGCTTTTTTTTATTCTTGTTTCATTAATTTAAACGAGGTAGTTTGTGCAATTTTAGTTTATTCTTGTTCATAGTTTTTAATTTTAGTTTCCAGTGTTCTATGATTTGTGTTGGAGTTCTCTGACTGTTTTTATTTATTTTTTTCCATTTTTTATTATTTACTGTAAATGGGCTTCTATTTCTTATCTTTTTTTTTTTTGTTTCAATTCAATATTCCTTGATTTTTTTCTGATGCACCTGTGAATTGTCCTCTATGTTATGGTGAATGGTTCTATTTTGTGTTTAGCCTCTGTTTTTTTTTTTTTTTTTTTTTTTGAGCAAACTGGATCTGGTGTTGGAATTAACTATGCACAGTTGCGATGATTTAAAGTTGGAAATAAAATATGTATGGTTGAGTTTGAGTTCAATTTTTCCCAGTTGTTTTAAATGCATGATATGGTCCTAACTCGATTGAGACGGTTTCGTCGTGTATTTATCTTTGATGTCACATTACATTCGTATTGAGTACATCGGTAACAGTTATCGGAATTAAATTCTGGCTGAACTTTTTTTTTTTTTTTTTGGGAGGCTATTAAAATAACTTTAAGACTTAGTTGTGTAAATTTATGTTTAGATGCGCGCATTCAAATCATTTAAAAATACGAGTTGAAAATCTTGACTACATAACTTTTGCAGTGTGTTTGGATGGAACATTACCTGGCTATCACTTTCACCGTGGTTTCGGTACCGGAGCAAACAGCTGGCTCATCCAGTTGGAGGTTTGTGCACACCTCTGTGTGATTTCGACATTTTAATTTGATTGATTTCAACAAATTTCTTAATAAAATCTTTTTTTTTTAATTTTAATAATGGTTCATGGGGTGTTTACATATATAATTTTTTTGATTCTTAAGATCATCAGTGCAAAAGTGTAAAATAATAAAAAGTGTAAAATAATAAGTACTTGATTCCACTATTCACTTGAGATCGATAGATTTCCATAAATATTAGGGAGAATTGCGAAATCTACCCCGAGGTGTAGCCTAATTACAAAATAACCCAGTTATCTTTCAAAATTAGAAATACGTCAATAACCCCCTGATATTTATATTTGTTTTACAAAAGTGCATCCGTCTTAAGAGGGGGCTATTTTTAATGTAAAGGGGTTATTTGTAATTTTTAAAAGATAAGTGTTTTTTTATAATTAGACTAAACTCAGGGGTAGTTTTTGTAATTAACCCATACAATTATAATAACATGTGTACTAAACCTATATCAAACCAAATCAAATTCATGTCACTCAGGTGTGAGTCTACAATAAAGTTGAATACATTTTTTTTTTGAACTCAGGAATAACATTTTCTGTGACTGGGCAGGGTGGAGGATGGTGCAACTCTCTTAGATCGTGTATCTATCGCAAAACGACACGTCGTGGATCGTCTACATACTTTGAGAAAACAATTCCATTTGCAGGGATACTTAGCAACAAGGCTGAAGAAAATCCAGGTTCTAATCGCACAAATTTATACACTTATCAATATGAATCACGCCCGTCTATTTCTTTCTCCATGCTTCATATGGTCACTTTCGTCATTGTAATTTGTCATATGCAGACTTTTATAACTGGAATAGAGTAAAGGTACGCTATTGCGATGGAGCTTCGTTTTCTGGGAACGGTGAAAATGAGGTTTGTGTAGTATTTTCTGCCATAAAATTACTGTCCGGGATTTATTTGCACCACTTATAAAAAAAAAATATATATATATATATATATATAATTACTGTTAACCTTTCTACCCTTTCATATTAAAATTACAATGTCTTAGTCAAAAGAGTGAATTTTGGCGGTGACAACAACTACTACATATTCTAATTTTGAAAGGTAACTGGATTTTTCTTAATTATGTGTTGGTTGTTAGGCTAAACATAAAGGGTATTATTTGTAATTATAATTTTTACATGTTTTACTTTTATATTAAACACAAATTAGTGTAGCCTTCAGGATTGCATTTTAGAGGACAACGCATATGGCTAGCTGCAATGGATGAATTGATGTCGAAAGGAATGCACAACGCCGATCAAGTAATCATCGTTACTTGACTTTTTTTTTTCTTTATTAATATTTGGTCTCTGATAATTTTTGCATGAGATTTTATTGTCCTTCAGGCACTTCTTTCAGGTTGCTCAGCTGGCGGTCTAGCTTCTATATTGCATTGCGACGAATTTCGAACTTTATTTCCTGCAACTACTAAAGTGAAGTGCCTGAGTGACGCCGGATTATTTATGGATGCGTAATTTCTCGACATTTTTCTTAATCATAATTTTTTCTCTCTCTCTTTTTTTTTTTTTGACTAATAAACTTATGTGGTGTTTTCTCATTTTTTTTTAAAAATTAATTAAGACTACGTGTTTCATTTCCCCGCAGCGTTGATGTATCTGGTGGACACACGCTCAGAAGTTTCTTTAATGGTGTCGTTAACTTACAGGTACTAATTAATTAATTAATCCTATCTGCGAAGAGCAGTAACTATATTTTGCATAATGTCTAATTATATATATATATATATATATATATATATTGCATAATGTCTAAAAATGTTCATTTATATACAGAATGTTCAAAAAACCCTGCCGAGCACTTGTACCAGTAACCTCGATCCAACATCAGTAAGTCTACTGCTCGTTTATTTATGCCATTGAGCCATACAATAAAAAATGTCTCCTTTTTTCTTTCTTTCTTTTATTTTTATAAATCTTAATTTTATTTTTCCTTTATATTTTCTCAGTGCTTTTTCCCTCAGAATCTAATTGCACACATCAAAACCCCTCTGTTTATTTTAAATGCCGCCTACGACGCATGGCAGGTAATAAAAGTTGATTTCAGTATTTCGCCAAATAGTAAAATAGTATAACTCGTGTATCTCCTCCGTACCCAGGTCCAAGAAAGCTTGGCTCCTCCGATCGCGGATCCTAATGGCGCATGGCATGATTGTAAATTGAACAACGTAAAATGTTCACAATCACAGATCCATTTTCTACAAGGTATAATTAATTACTAGTACTTGATAATGTTTTAAGCTTGCTCATGCCTCTGAAGCATGTTTGGAGTTGATTGGGTAAATTTATTATTGTGGAGTGCAGGATTTAGGAATCATATGCTGAGTGCAGTAACGGGCTTTGCGGCCTCGAGACAAAACGGGCTGTTCTTAAATTCTTGCTTTGCTCACTGCCAGTCGGAGAGGCAAGATACGTGGTTCGCCGACGATTCGCCCATTATTAACAACAAGGTAAACCGACAATTTTACCTTTTGTCACTACAAGGAAATATCAATTTACCTATTGAAAATTTGTTGGTAATAGTTAAGGAAAGTTGTCGATAAAACTATGTAGATATTTACCGACAAAATCTAAAACGTCGGAATAGTTTATACCTACAATAATTGTGTTGGTAAAGTACAAAATTGTTGGTGATATGTCAATAGTTAGTCGTTATAGTTTGGGGGGAAATTATTTTTATTATGTTCGTAATTGTAAAAATTAGTGACAAAATTATTTCTATTAATAAACCGTGAGTATAGTGTAGTGCTTTGAGATCCCCAAGTTTGACATAAGTTTTTGACATCTCTCTCTCACTGTACTTAAAGTTCACTATTTGCCGATGTAGCATGAATTTGGCAAATTGAGGCTTATTTCAAACTGAAAAGACAAAAAAGCCCTTAAAACTTGACCAATTTTAGTTCATTGGGGGGGGGGGGGGGGGGGGGGTTCGTCCTTGAAATATGTATCAATTTATCAAGTCCATGAAGTCTGGGAGTGAGGTACCAAAATGGCAAAATGCCTATAATTTAGGTATTAATTAAAAAATTAATACGCCAACATCTTTTAAGAAGAAATTAATATGAATAGGTAACTTTTCTTCGCGAATCTTTATAAACTCGGCTAACATATGCAGCCGGTTGCGATTGCTGTTGGGGATTGGTATTTCGATCGAGCAAATATCAAGGCTATCGACTGTGCATATCCGTGCGACACGACGTGTCACAACCTGGTATTCAAATGAACCAGGTTAGGTGATTTTATTATTATCTCACCATGCGTGGCTCATACGATTGAACTATATGGTACTATAAATTATGATTCATGGTTCAGCTCCAATTGATGCTGTCGTTGTTACTGTACACTGAAAGGCAATAATAACCTTAGTTGCCGTGAAGATTTGATGTATTCTTATTTATAAACTTCACATGAAATGAAATGTGATTTTTTTACTATTTTTTTCGAAGGTAGTAGAATTTATCGAGTGTAAGTGTGAAAATTTTGAGATGATTTGGACATCTTTAATGATTATATTATATATAATATAAAGTATCATATAATCATTTGATACTGTATACGATTCATGATGGCCGTAGATGGTTGGATCTACAAGTTACAACTTAAATGTGACAAGTAGCAATAGAACTGTCCAAAAATGAAATGACGTCGTATATTTATAACTACTATTTTTCTTTTGTACCATACACAAGTGTATATTCTTAATATAAAATCATATTTATGCTAATATAATAGTATTAAAAATTTAAAACTTGGCTCATAAATAAATTGTTAACTAAATGAATATAATTCACGATTACAGAAAATTTTATCGTGTAATATTCGTATTTTTGTTAATACATTATTTTTCATATCTCATATTAGAGTTTTCTTTAAATATGAAACTAAAATCATGATCTCTACGTTGGTGATAAAACTATCGCAATTGAATCTTAAACGTAAATCACAAATCAAATAGTGTAACAATCATTCGAGTAATTATAAATCACTTGCACTTTTTTTGTGAAAATCTCAAACTCCCAAAATGTGATAACAAAGTATTGTAACTTGTTAATTTCCACCGAGATAGAATTTTGCATTTAATCATTACACAAATTCAGATTCGGGAAAAATGTCCACTTAAAATATTAATTTTAAATATGATTATATTTAAATCACTATTTTTATTCTTTGGTTTGTGTTTAGATTTATAATCATTAAAATATTTTTAGTTTTGTAAACAAATTATTCCATTATTATTATTTTTCCTTAAAAACTAAATGACGTTTTTAAATGATTCAATACACTTAATGAGATTTATTAATAGTCTTATAATAAAATTAAAAACATTAAGTCTAATTCTATCTATGTATGAATATATGTAAAAAGAGAGGTGACGAGTATGAAAAAAAAGATGCCACAAATGATTAGTTTTTATTTAATTACGTATAAATTTTCTTAACATAATTAAAATATATACCTTAAATAAAATTAATAATAATTTAAGTATCTTCTTTAATTAAAAGCCACCTAGGATTAGTTTTTTTT
>BMAC01001242.1:119673-147390 GCA_014905375.1 Phtheirospermum japonicum
TTATAGATAAATTTATGGTTTTAATTTATGTTTTATATTTAATTTTAGAATTAGGGGTTAATTTAGGGTTAGTTTTAGAGTTAACTTTAGGGTTAATTTGTAATTAGGGTTAGTTTATAATTAGAGCCAATTTAGTAATAATTAGATAATTAGGGGCCAATTTATTAATAATTACGTAATTAGGGTTCAAATTAGGAATAATCAATTAATTAGGGTCCAATTTAGCAATAATTACACAATTAGGGCCAATTTAGTATTAATTGAGAAATTAGGGTTCAATTTAGTAATAATTATAAAATTAGGGTTCAATTTAGTAATAATCAATTAATTAGAGTCCAATTTAGGAATAATCGATTAATTAGGGGTCAATTTAGTAATTATTACACAATTGGGGTTCAATTTAGTAATAATTACAAAATTAGGGTTCAATTTAGGAATAATCAATTAATTAGAGTCCAATTTAGGAATAATTCAATTAATTAGGGCCAATTTAGTATTAATTGGGAAATTAGGGCCAATTTAGCAATAATTACAAAATTAGGGTCAATTTAGTAATTATTCCATAATTAGGGTTCAAATTAGGAATAATCAATTAATTAGGGGTCAATTTAGTAATTATTACATAATTAAGGTTCAATCTAGGATTAATTAAGCTTGTGTAGATTCTGGAGTACACTTGTCTATAAAGAGTGCACACAGCACCCGTACAGAGATTGTCCTCCTCAAACGCCCTCCCCATGTCGGCTCCAAATATACTTAATTCAGACAACGTATTTGGAGCAGACATGGTGAGGGTGGTCGAGGAAAGCGATGACCTGTATTCGAGTGCTGTGTGGCTCTTTATAGACAACGTGTCTACTTCAGAATCTACCTAACTAGAAGCAATCTTGTATTAGGATTTATCATTAGATTATTAGGGTTTGCTTTCAAATTTAGGGTTTATTCATCCATTATATTGTGTATATATTGTTCATGCATGAGAGGCCGTGGGGATCGGCCGGGGTTTTAAAAAAAATTGTATATATATTGTTCATGCATGGGAGGCCGTGGTGATCGGCCGGGGTTTAATTTTGCTTATATATAATATTGTCATTGGTGTTGTTGGTTGTATACCGTCGGATGTTGAGGTGTGGGTGACGGCGCTGGCCGGGAGGTTTTGTCCCTCCAATAGCGGGTTTTCAAATCTTATTTTTAAAAACGTGATAGGGTGTCACGGTATTTATTTAAGTTTTCAAAATACTTTCAGAAAAATGTGACGGTGGTAATTGCTTATTTGGAACCTTGGCGAAGTGACGCGATGCATATGAATCACTTGTTTTAGAATTAATAACATATTGAAAAATTTGAAACGAAGTTTCAAATTATTCCACTTTTTCTTAGACCCGTTTGAGATTTAGTATCAAATATAGAGTTTGATACTAAATTTCGAATTGTCCCATTTTTGGATAGTTTGAGAATGTGACTTGTAGTATGGAAACTTATGTGTATGTTTTCTTTTCTTTAGTTTTGAAATTTCGGTTTCTGCATCTCTCGAATTGTTCTCGGGTGCACTGAAATATACGTGCACTACGAGAACTGGGGGGAGATGCTGCCGAAATTTTGAATCTAAGAAAAATGCATATGTTAAGATAATACATACTACTAAAATGTCATGTTCTTGAATGGGATAGAAGCCTTACCAATTATAAATCGAAATCACCTATTCTTCTCGTAATGCTGCCGAAATCGTGCCACCTTCTTTAAATCTAGACACGCTTGACACTCAAAAATTTTAGGATGGTAAATGATCGTAGTTGGATATAGAACACGCTTAAGACTCAAAAATCTGACAATCGTGCAATGTTAGGATGAGTTCCGATCGTAGTTGGATGTACGAGCGAATCGAAAACGGCTATTTATCCTCAAGATTCACGGATGGACTTGAGAGTTTTATTAAGTTTGCGCAAGTGAATTCCGTTCACAAGGACGGGCTGAGACTGAAATGTCCTTGTAATCATAGCAGATGTAGGAATAGAATTTACCTGGACGTCGATGAGATTAAGTACCACCTAGCGAAAAATGGGTTCGTGCCGAATTACTATAGATGGATTTACCACGGAGAAACCCGGCTTACCACCCCTGGACATCATCGGGATTTTCATGCTGGAGAACCATCTCACATCCCTTCTGAAGAATCATCAAACCCATATATTAATATGGTTCAAGATGCAGCTGGTCCTGATTTCGACGTGGTGGCCGATGTGGAAGAGTCGCCGAACGCTGAGGCTCAAAAATTTTACGACATGTTGAAAGCTGGAAATCAACCATTGTATCCGGGGTGCGAAGCACATACTCAGTTGTCATTAGTTTCCCGTCTGATGACTTTGAAATCAGAGAATCACATGTCTCAAAAGTGTTATGATCAATTGAGTGAATTAATCAAGGAGATTGTGCCGAAAGACAATCTCGTACTCGATAACTTCTACAACAGTAAGAAGTTGTTAAGGGGTATGGGCTTACCGGTCGAGAAGATAGACTGCTGCAAGAATAATTGTTATGACACTCGCCTCCAAGTTTTTTCGACTCGATGGAGCATCTGCCTATTCATCTTGCGTATGAAGCGAGAATTACAGGCCCGTACAGTATAGATGGATGTACCCCTTCGAGAGATATCTTCGCAAACTAAAGAACAGTGTGAAAAATAAGGCGAGTGTCGAGGGTTCGATAGCAAACGCATATCTTGTCGACGAGGCTTCGAATTTTAGTTCGTACTATTTTGAAGATCACGTTTCAACTAAACGAACAAATTTGCCTAGAAACGACGACGGTCAGAATTGTACGGAAGACGGTGATGAAATACCCTCGGTCTTTAAGAAATGTGGAGAGACGTTTGGTACAAAGGGAAAAAGATTCCTAAGCGAAAAAGAATACAACGCCGCAAGGATCTACGTGTTGCTAAATTGTGTGGAGGTCGAACAATATGTTAGGTATGAATACTCATTCCAATTTATAATGTCAATCTAAACATATATATAAATGTCCTAATACTTTTTTCCTGAATTGTGTAACGTTATATGTAGTATTTACACGAAGAGCATTCAGGCTGTCCACCCAAACATACCCGAAGATCGGATCAACGAACAATTGGAAAATGAATTTGCCAATTGGTTCAAACATTACGTAAGACGTTCAATACCGAGATGAATATCATATAATTATGGTATCTATTTATATAATATATTTCCAAAATTAAAAATAATTTGTCAATGTTATAGGCTAGGGATCGTTCGAACAATGTGATCGACGAGAACATTAGGAGTCTAGCCGAGGGTCCGTCAAGATGTGTGAAAACGTATACCGGATGTAAGATAAATGGTTATAGATTTCACACATTGGAACATGGGTCTAATAAAGCAACATCGAGCAGTGGAGTATGTATTAAAGGGTCAACTATTGGGGCCACCGAATATGATTATTACGGTCGTCTCATAGAAATTGTGCAGCTCGAATACCCCGGCCGAATGAAGAAAAACACACTATTGTTCAATTGCGAATGGTTCGATCCAACAAGTGCAGGCACAAAATTGCATCCAAATTATAAGCTTGTCGATATCAACCATAAGCGTAGGTTCAACCGATATGAACCTTTTGTACTTGCTTCCCAAGCTGCACAAGTATACTACTGTGCATACCCAAGTTTGAGACGAGACAAATTGGACTGGTGGGCAACGTGCAAAATCAAGCCGAGATCAAATGTTGAGTTTATCGAACCTCTACCAGAAGAATCATTTCAAGAGGAAGCTATGGATACACGAAGTCCGATTCAACTGGACGATGTGGATTTCCAGTTGCACGACCTCAATGATAATTGCATGGAGGAACTTGGTAATAACGAGACAAATGATGAATACAGAAGAAGAGTTGCTTACCGATCAAGATACAGATCAAGATACGGATGAAGACGAGTTTGATGATACATTTAATAGCGAAAGTGATTAGTTTTGTTGAAATATATGTAATTTACGTGAATTGTAAAACACACTGTTTTTATAAATACTTTTCTTAATTTGAATTTATTAATGCTTTTGGTGTCTAATATATACTGTATTTTGTGAAATACTCGTATTATTATCAAATAAATTTATCAGATGCCGTTGCCGTCGAGGATCCAGTAGCGCAGGTCGATCAGATATGGGGTCGGCCATCATTTATCTGATTTTGAGACCGACTACATGGGTCTCGGTACTGATCATCCAGCGACGCAGACCCCGACACATACGCCGTCGTCGCATACACCATCGCAGACCCCGTCCGACGCGGGTACGTCACGGACCCGACGACAGTTGGTAGCACCGCAGAGGGGTATGACTCAGGTTTATATTGCACGAGCGAAGTAAGTAAATCAATGATTTTAAAATTATAATTATCATTATGATTAATTTTTACCGAGTGAAAAAAATAAAAAAACAATTGAATACAGGCTGCACATCACATCGGGGATGGTGTCCACTATCCTCCGTTTGATCTTTGAGAGGGATCTCCATCCCGACGGGTGGTGCTATAAGGCGGTCCCTAAGGAGACTAAGACGTTCTGGTGGGAGATGTTTAAGGTAATTATTATTTTGTATCCAAATTTATTAGTATTTACCGTAAAAACACAATCATATGTTTCAATTGAATTGTAATTATTGTTTTATTTTGCAGGAGGTTTGTTATTGGGATCCGGCGGAGTATAGTGAGGCAACAATACGGAAGTATTTTTTCCGATAATCGGGGACCTTTACACGAAGAAGCTTAACGAGTATAGGCAGCATATTGTCTCCCATGCTGGTGGTCGGCCGGAGTGCCTGATCGAGGAGGTTTATAGGTAAACGATTCTGTTATGTGTTTTTTTTATTAAATTAGAATTTTTTATTTATAACATATGAATTATATCGTATCTTATATATCACCCATTTCAACTAGGGCTTGGAAAATTAAGTGGGATAAGCCCGAGAACAAGAAGAAATCTGAGCAGTGCAGCAAGAATAGAAAGAGCGAGCCTGCTGGACCGGGGACTGGGATGTCAAAGCACACGGGGGGTGCTAGATCTACCATCGACTATGCCTTGGATATAGTAAGTAACGGCTATTTATAATATAATAATATATTATTTATTTATTTAATTTTAATGTTAATTACTCGAAAATTCTATTTGAATATAGGAGCGGGAGATGGGTTCGCCGGCTACGTGCTACGATCTTTTTAAACGTACGCACCAGAAGAAAGACGGCGCGTGGATCGACACGAGATCTGCTAATATTAACGTGAGTCTCTTTTTTATTTTTAACTTATTCTTTAATTTTAACGTAAAATTTTAATAACGAGTTGTATTTCAGGAGGAGTACGAGAGACATCTGACCCAGGAGCAGGAGCGTGCGTCTTTCCAGGATGAGAGTAACGAGGTTGACCAGGACCAGGTTTTTCTCGGCGTCCCCGGTTTGAAGAAGGGACGGCTTTACGGCACCGGCGCGTATGGGAAGATAGTGGCTGCTACGAAGGGTTTACTGAAGGGCGAATCTTCCACCTCCTCCTCATTCCAAACTGATAGAAGACAGATCAGAGAGCTCGAGGCGCAGGTCGAGGCTCAGAGGGCGCAGCTTGAGGCGTTGCAGCAGCAGGCAGCCGAGGAAAGGCGACAGCGTGCGGAGGAGCGCCGGCAGCAGGAGGATTTTCAGGCGCGGACGAACGCCCAGATGGCTGAGATGTACGCTCGTTTCCAGCAGCAGTTCCCCGCTCCCTATCAGCAACAGCAGCAGCAGTTTCCCCCTCCCCATCCATAGAACACTTTTATTTATCTAATAAACTTTGTTACTGTTTCGTTCGAACGCATGTAATTCATAAATTTTCAAATATTTTTTTTATTATAATTGATTTATTTATTTGACTTTTCTTTAATTGCTTTTTTCAGTTTTTTGGGAATTTTAATAATTAAACAAGAATTAAAATTAAAACAAAAAATTAAAAATTAATAAAAATTAATTAAAAAATTAAAAATTAAAAGAACCGAGGGAAAGTTCCATCGGAATTTTGAAAAATTCGAGGGAATGGGACTCCCTCGGAAATCCGAGGGAAATATATTCTATCGGATTTTTTCAATTTTCGCGGGAATATAATCCCTCGGAATTTCGAGGGATTTTATTCCTTCGGAAATTGAAGTATTCCGAGGAAGTGTTCCCTCGAATTTCCCTCGGATTTCCGAGGGATTGCCCGGTAATGGTTTCGAGGGAAACAATCCCTCGAAATTCCCTCGGTTTTGTAATTTCGAGGGATTTATTTCCCTCGAAACTGATTTCCGAGGAAGGTTTTTTCGAGAGAATTTTTCCCTCGATTTGACCAAAACCGAGGGATTTTTTTCTTAATTTCGAGGGAAAAATCTCTCGAAAATTTTGAGTTTTTTTGTAGTGAATGTTAAATATAAATTAAAAAAAAATGCTCATTTTAAATTTTGAAAAACTTTTGGAGTGAATGCAGGTACCCTCCAAACGGACCAAGTATGTTATAGAAAATGAACATCAATAATCAAGATGTCAAAACCCAATTAAGTACTTTCCTGCTACACTTGGGAGATCTGTCCTTGCACTAAACACTAACAACAATTGGTTTTGATATTGGAATAATGGTTTTCATATGAAACTCCTGGTCATTTTACAAAACACAATTTTCGAATCAATAAGGCCAAAAGTTCAAAACCTAAAATAAAAACTTAACAAACATTCAAAATCAGTTGACCTACTTGATTT
Source organism: Phtheirospermum japonicum (assembly GCA_014905375.1). Lineage (NCBI taxonomy): Eukaryota > Viridiplantae > Streptophyta > Magnoliopsida > Lamiales > Orobanchaceae > Phtheirospermum > Phtheirospermum japonicum. Next base: position 126,435 of record BMAC01001242.1, read on the forward strand.
GATTAGTATAACTTGCACCATTTTACAAATATATGAAATCACCAGTTTTCATGGACCAAATCCACTTTATGAAGAGATTCTGATGCAATCACTATTCACAAAAATAAAAACAAAGTAGAAGAAGGGATGAAGAACTTTCAAAGACCTAGAATTTATTAAAACAATAAAGAGATAAAGAACAATTATCCAATAAAAAGTATATAATTAAGAAATATAAAAATTACTAACAAACTCAAAAACGAACTCGAACACACATATTATGAAAATATTAATTCTTGTATATAAAAAAAAATTCGGTGTAACAAAGTCAGTTGTTATCTGCCACTTTGCAACAATCTTGCTCGCAATAAATCAGACAATAATGTCTTAGAGGTCAAAGTTGTAAATGCCATGTCATAAGCATTAATGCCTGCATATCAAGTTATGAACAATCATGAGTTTAAATTGTGCAACGAAATAAATTTCTCAATAAAAGTGAAATAATTGGTGGAATGAAGCCTACTTTTTAATACTATTATGCAACTAAAACAAACCTGGTGTGAGATCAGTTGAAACTTGATACTATTAAACTCATTCAAATATTTGGGAAATACAATACTTCAATTTGGATCGTAATAGCAGAGGAAACTAAAGCAATATGACCAAAATGAAAGGACTATTTTAGGGAGAATGAAATTAGTTAAATAGTTAAACTACAAAAATGTAAAGATACCACAACTTGTGTATGCTGTGTAACTATCCTCCTAATGATACTTTTCACTTACATAAAAAAGGATTGGATTTTTCTTGCACTGACTTGCGGATGATCATTGAGATTTCAAATAAATTCTCTCGAAATTGATAAGCTAATCATCGTCTTCAGCTTTGTTTCCTTATCATCTATTTCATCTGGTAATTCCATTTCTATTAAAACTTATAAAAATATGACAAAGACAAAAATAAGAAATTTAATGATCAACCGTTACGAATGTTTGAATATGTTTACATGTCCCAAATTGAAAAAACAAAACAAAAAAACCCTATAAATGGAATAACAAAAGAAATATAAATTATAAAATTAGCCCACAAGTTAAGTTTAATTACAATAAAAACCCAATTATATTGCCAAATTGACTACCCACTAAACTCATGTTGTACCTTGATAAATACTCAATCCATACTAAGGACAATAAAACTTTAAATGCAATACTCTAAATAGCGAGGAAAATAAGATTCTGTCTTCTAAGAATAATACCAAGCATAATAGACTAAATGCATAACAGGAAAAAGATACAAATGCTAACTTGGATTGTGAATGATCAAGAATTTCTAGAAAGTGATAATAACATAGTAAAATGGGCTACGCAAACACAAATTACAAACACTATAATCAATAAGTAATGTAAGTATATACTCTCATAAGAAAATATGATAAAAACTAAGAGCAATTGCACACACAACAACAACAACAACAACAACAACAATAATAATAATAATAATAATAATAATAATAATAATAATAATAATAATAATAAACCAATGATTAATGCAAGCCATCAATCTGGCTGAAATACATTCTCGAGGATCATGATTTTAAAAAGAACCAATAATCGTATGGCAACCCTTAATAGCTCGCGTCTGCATTACATTTAAAAAGGTTAAAATGCTATATAAATTGCTACGATTTATTTACCAATCTTTATTTTCATATGAGTTTAGATGAATTTTATAAACATTGACATCAAACACGAAGACATTTCAATCGAACTGGTGTTACGAATTGCAACTACGATTTGTACAGTTTGACAAAAACAACAACAAAGACTATGGAGATGCAATAACAAACGACAGTAAATAGCCTTGAACTGACAAAGTAAAACACAAAATCGTGCACCAATTCAGATAATTATTAGTTTCACATTCAATTTCCATATTAGAATTTGACAAAACATCTGGCAAGAAATCTGGACCTGAGAACTAAATATATAAAACAATAATTAAAAACAAATACAAAATGTGAATATAACTACTTTTATAATTGTATTAAAGCCATGTTAAAAGAGTTTTATAAAAAGTAAATAAAATCCACGGATTAAAATCCAAGTGAAATAATTATATAAAAAGATTGTCAATTTATAATATCATAGGAACATAAGATCACTTCGCATCCTACTTAGATTGAAAAACAGCAAAAAATGCTTGTTCAACCGTTTTGGGCATGGAGAAAAAATGTCAAAATCTGAAATCATTATTGAGAAACGATGCTAAAATCTAAAATCGAATAATATAAACAGTAATTGAAACCAAGTAAATTAGTCACCCTTTTCTATTGTAAAAAAAATACACATATAACTATTTCAAAGTCCCCATTTGAGGACCCTATTATTCATTTCTCGTACGAACACAGACATGCACAATCAGAAGTATCATCAATGGGATTGAAATAATCAGTCAAGATTTTATTGATTAATAGATAAAGAAAATTATTATTAACTAAAAACATAGATGACAATAGAGATAATTGGTAAATGCCAAAAAAAAAAAATCGAAGGAAAACATCGAAAGAAATACCGGATTACATGTCTAGGTGGTAATGGGACTGGATTAGGGGGCCTAAGTTAGGAAAACATCGAAGGACTCGAAGATCACTCAACACCTAAGCAGAAGTATTACAACACTTGTGAGAGAATTACAAAAATAACCTTAATGTTTGGATGATTAAAACAAAACCCAAGTAAGTTTCAAGATTGCAAAAACCATCCCTAAGATTTGATTTGTTTTAATCTAAAGGATAATTTTAGTATTCTTCTCGATGTATGTGGTTAAAATATTTTTGATTGAAATGGGGTCAAGTTTAATACAAAATCAAACATAGTGGGATTTTCTTTATACTTCTTGAAAGCCTCTGGATTTCTTTATAACCTTATTAAACTGCATGTCGAAGTGTAATTCATCCGGTCATTTCAAAGGGAAAGTTTCATTTTTGGTACACTATATTGTCCACTTTTCAGAAAAAAATACGTAATGTTGGCCATCATCAAACAATGTCCATTAAGTTGGCCAACTCATCAATAAAGATACAAAAAAAGCCCGATCGGATTTTTTTGCTAACGTGGCGTGATTAAATACTTTTTTTTTTATCATTTTTCTTTAATTTTAAATATTAAATTGAAAAAAAAAACTGGGAAATCTTTTATTTTTGGTACACTATGTTGACCACTTTCCAGAAAAAGTATGTTAAATTGGCCAATTCATCAAAAAAGGTCCAAAAAAGTTTTGATCGAATTTTTTTCTAATGTTTTTTTTCTATAATTATACAAAATAAATTAAAGACAAAAATGTGTTTTGCTCTCTTTTTTCTTTTTATGGTTTTCTTTTCTCTTTCCGTTAATCTAATTAATAAAATTATAATCAATAAAAATTTATATAAATTATTTATAAATATAAAAATATAATATAAATATTAAAAAATATATAATCAATATAGAGAGTTCAAAATTCATTTATAATAAATTTTCTCACATATATTTATATATATGTTTTATTATTTTTTTAAGATTCATTTTATATTTTTATATTTATCTCAGAGTTTATTAATTTTGTATTAATTATAATTTTATTATTTTAATATAAAATATAAATTATTATATTAACTTTATAATTTTTGAAGATTTATTTTATGTTTATATATTTATCACTATTTTTTTATTTCTTATTAATTAAGATTTTATTTATTTGATTAAAAGAAAAGAAAATGAAGGCAAAACAGGTTTTTGTCTACAACTTAATATTTAAGTAAAAGAAATTAATAAATTATATATAATCATGCCACATCAGGAAAAAAAATCCGATCAAACTTTTTTGGACCTTTTTTGATGAATTGACCAATTTAACGTACCTTTTCTGGAATGTGGCCAACATAGTGTACCAAAAATAAAAATCTTCCCAGTTTTTTTTTTTCAATTTAATATTTAAAATTAAAGGAAAAATGATAAGAAAGTATTGAATCACGCCACGTCAGCAAAAAAGCCCGATCGGCCTTTTTTTTTTTAACCTTTTTTTGATGAATTGACCAACTTAATGGATGTTGTTTGATGATGACCAACATCACGTATCTTTTCTGAAAAATCGCCAACATAGTATATCAAAAAATGAAAATTTCCCTCATTTTCAAATCCTGCTTCCTCTCACATATATTTATATATATATATATATATATATATATATATATATTTTAAAGATTCATTTTATATTCTTATACTTATCTCCGAATTTATTAGTTTTTTTATTAATTATAATTTTAATAATATAAAAGTCACATAAATTATTATATCGGCTTTATTATTTTCGAAGACTTATTTTATGTTTCTATATTTATCACTATTTTTTTTATTTTTTATTAATTAAGATTTTATTTATTTGATTAAAAGAAAAGAAAATGAAGGCAAAACAGGTTTTTGTCTACAATTTAATATTTAAGTAAAAGAAAATTAATAAAGTTATATATAATCATGCCACATCAGGAAAAAAAATCCGATCAAAGTTTTTTTGGACTTTTTTTGATGAATTGACCAATTTAACGTACCTTTTCTGGAATGTGGCTAACATAGTGTACCAAAAATAAAAATCTTCCCACTTTTTTTTTTTTCAATTTAATACTTAAAATTAAAGGAAAAATGATAAGAAAGCATTAAATCACGCCACGTTAGCAAAAAAGCTCGATCGAGCCTTTTTTTTTTTAACCTTTTTTGATGAGTTGACCAACTTAATGGACGTTGTTTGATAATGACCAACATCACGTATCTTTTTTGAAAAATCGCCAACATAGTATATCAAAAATGAAATTTTCCCTCATTTCAAATCCTGCTTCCCTCTCCCATTTCAAATCCCACCTCTATGCTAGGTTCAATAGAATACAATAATCAATTTATTGTAATTAAAACTCTTCAAGGACTTCATAGAATTTATGTACGGGCGAGTTAAATTAAAAAGAAATATATTTTCTTGATTTTTTTTCCTGTGCTATTGTCATATATTTATCAAATATTGACTTTGAGAAATAGAGGTAACATTTATTCAAATGATATAAATGCAAATAATACGATAAAATTAAACGACAAAATGGAAGAAAGAAAGAAAGAAATCGACTATCAAATTTAGGTTTATTATTTTACCTGTTAGGGCATGTGCATCGCATAGGGATCCACAACGGTAATCACCGGTTCCCTGCGCAGACACGCTCCAGCTTGTGGGGAAAAGTTACAGCGAATTAAAGGGTTCTTGGAGATTTAACGACCTATACTAATCCCAGCCGTAATTTCTTCTTCTTTTAATTCGAGAAATTCAAAAAATTCAATAATAAAAATAAAAAATATATATTGTGATTAAATTGCCATCGGAGATCCAATGGTACACATTTAATCACAACTTTAATAATATTTTTATTTATTAAGTATTTTGTAATGTTTTTAATTATGTACTTGTAATATCTTAATTATTAAATATATTGCCATATTTTCAACTATTAAATTTTGAATTCGAAAAAAAATTAAAACATTAAAAAATTAAAAATAATAGTTAAAAATAAAATAGTAATTATTTGTAGGGTTTATTTATTTGTAATGTTTTCCAACATCTTATTTATCCATTTTTTAAATAAAAACAGAAAAAAATAAAATAATAATTTATATTATTAAATTTTAACCATTCAATTTTACCATTAAACCCACTGACATCACACATCACTGATTAAATCAACTACTAATATCATTTGACCACAACCATCGATTCGAGTAATATTGTGGTCTTAAATTTAATTTTATTTATTGGCACACGGTTTACTTGCCAACGGTAAAACCGAAAAAGTCTAATTTTACAACCAAGTAAATTCCAGAAATAAATGAAAGAAAGACACAAGTGGACCACTGAACAAGGTGAAATCGAACCAGGTAATGAAACAGGAAAACATTTTTCCTTTTTACTTCCTTTCTTTCTTAATATCGAAAAAATGTCGGTATCAAAAAGCTGAAGAAACTCTGTATATGGTCCCTATTACAACAACAACAAAATATTTATATCGTACACACCTGTTCAAGAATTATCAGTCTCATGAGATATACGGAAGCAAACATAAGCTAAGTAAATTGTCCGAACGCGGCCCGAATCCTCTGAAAATGCTCTGCACCTTGTAATAATAAAGATTGTTGCTCCTGATTTTGGTTCCAATGATCAGTCAAAAAACGCGCATCATGAGCTGTTTGATTATGGTCAATAGTGTTGCCAAGTAAATTATATTGAGCCTGCAGATCATATTCTTCTTGGAATTGAATTTCTTTTTCTGATTTTGATCCATAATTTGTAGCTCCCCATTGAAAGGCATTATTATCATTATCATCGAATAAATTGCGGTTTGTGATTTGCAGCTCATGATCACTTGTACTGCTTACATTGCTTATTGTGCACGAATCCCAGTTCTGGGATTTTATTCCAAAAGTGCTTATGGGATTATTATCAGAGGGAAAGCTATCGGGCTTTGTTCGGGCCGAGACCGCGAGTTTGGAGCTTGATATTGAGGGGATGAGAGAAACATTGGGATCCAAATGATCAGTATCAGACTTGTTGGAATTTGGGCTGAAGAAAAGATTTGCATTGGAATTTGCCGAAAGCCCGTTGTTCGGCCCGTAGTCTGAATTCTGGAAGGTGAGCAGCCCGGAGAAATCAGAAGGCTTAAGCCCGTAACTATTTTCCACGAGTGTAAACGGGCGGCCGGGCCTGGAAACCGAATTTGATGGTTTTGTTTTTTCTGAAGCGATTTTTTCCAGGTGTTTATGATTCTCGGCAAAACTCAGTTCGGTTGATCCTTGTGATGTTTTGTCATTGCTTGGAGATGTAATTTTGTCTTCATTATTAATATTATTCTCCGGTGAGAGAGGTTTGTGAGTGGTGGGGTCAATGCCCCTTTGCCTTAGTTTTTTCTTGATGGATGAGTTCCAGAGATTCTTGATTTCGTTGTCTGTTCTTCCAGGCAATTGTGTTGCAATCTGTGACCACCTGAGAATTTATGAAAAAATTAATTAAGTTTCAAGAATTTTGGAAGATCATGAGTAGCACAGTATTAAGGGAGTGTTGCAAACTATAAGAAGAAAAAAAAAAAAGAAAAAAAGAATATTGTATACCTATTTCCAAGAGCTGCATGGAGTTGAATGATCAAATTCTCTTCATCAAGGGAAAATGTTCCTCTTTTCAAATCAGGCCTTAGATAATTGATCCATCTCAATCTACAGCTTTTTCCACATCTTTGAAGCCCTTCAAGAATATTCATCATAAAATGTAAGGAAAACACAAAATATCCTGAAAAATCGAAAATGAACAAAAAAGCAAGTTTTTGTTTGTTACCTGATAGCTTAGGGACAGAGCTCCAGCAGCCATGGCCATAAGTAGTAATGTGTTTTATGAGTTTCTCATCTTCTTCCGGAGACCAAAGCCCTTTTCTTAACTTCTGCTTGTAGCAGCACGAATGCCTACCCATTTCAAATAAGTTAATACAAAAACAATGCGTAATATATAAAACCGAAAATAATATTCTTTGTTGAAATTCTATAGAGAGTTGAAAACGGGAATGCAGTAGCAGTAGGGAGTGAATCAAGTAAATAGGGAGGGAATTTAGGGTCACATTCAGGAAGATTTGTAATGACCTTTGGATTATTTTATAATCATGATTAATTAATAGGGACTATTTTTTATTTTTGTTATGTGAAGTTTTGAGAGGGGGAATAATAAAAGTTGCTAATGTCTCTCAAAGAGTTTTCTAGGATAATAATAATGAGATTGACAGCAATTGTGGGTCATGAGGGCAGATATTTAATTGGTGGGAGAAAAATGAATTCTTTTGCCCTTTTCTTTTTTGATTTTCTGAAAGCCTGTATCAGTGATGACTAAGGCATAAAAAATTGAAGTACACACATTTCTAAACGGTGTTCTCGTAATTAATAAGCACAGCGGACTTCAAGCAAGCCCCTTGTGAGCTGTGACGTAACAATGTTACGCCAATATTAGAAGATTGCGAAATTAAATTTTTTATATTGAATTATACATATTAAATCTCCATCTCAAACTGTATGAAACATTATGGATCGAAAAAATATTCCGTTCAAACTGAACTAAATTGTACAAGATGAGTCATGGAAAAATTAAGAGATTGACAAATGAATAAAAGAAAGAAATATATATATATATATATATATATATATATATATATATATATATTTTTTTTATGTTTTAGATTCAAATACATTTCTTAGCCCTCAGTACCAATCTCACTGACATAAATTCTCTTATTTTATGATATATTAACTTTAGGGAATTCCCAATAGACGGAAATGAAATACTTTATTCATTCCAAAATAATAGTTATGTGCTTGATTTCACACAATTTAATAAATGAACAGTTTATATAATTAAATCATTAATTTAAATAGTATTTTTCAATTATTCCTTATTGAATTATTAATGTCATTTAGAATTTATAAAAATTAGTATTGAAATTAATATATTTGTCATTGAAATAGTGAGATTTTGCATTGTAATCAATAATTTTCAATTTACCATGAAAAAATAATTAATATTTCAAAAATATTAATAAAGGGTATGTGTGAAAATGAAAAAAAAAATGAAATGCTACTAAATATGATAACTTGACCATCTTTGTGAAAACAGACGAAAATGAATTATTGAACTATTTTTATTGGACGATCATAGTGTGTATATATATATATATATATATATATATATATATATATATATATATATATATATATATATATATATATATATATCACCCCTATATATTAATGCAAAATCCTCCTAACCTATGTGTCTGCTTCGTATGTTTCGTTTGATAAATAAAAATTTTTGGTGCTTCGTTTGCCTGTGTGTCATCCGAGCCTAATATTTACCTATTTTCTTTTTATTGTATCTTACCTAATTTAATTTTTTTTTAATTATCTTTTTCCTTATTCAATACTTTGCTTTGATTCCTCTAATATAAAAATAGAAATAAATCATATATAATAAGTAGATAAGATCTAAATTAGTTATTTTAATAAAATAAAAACTACATATGAAATAATTTTAATTAAAAAAGTTTTATTATAAAAATAATTAAATAAATTTTATTGATAATATAATTTAAAATAATTTTATTTTTGTAGTTTCAAATATTTCTATATAGGTAAAATATGAGTTATTTACAATAATCTAAATATGTAACTAAATAATAGTAATTTATTCAATCTAAACATAAAAATATTAAAGTATACACTAATAATTAATAAACATTAATTAGACACCAGTACAATATGACGCGGGTTGAAAGTATAATAACTTTTGAATATCTCAAAGTATGTAACTAATAATTAATAATGAACTTATCCTAAACATTAATATATAAAATAATTTAATAATAATTATTAATAAAATAGATAATAGACACGGGTTTAGAATGTGACGCCTTTTGAATTTTTGATAGTATGTAACTAGGATTTAATGAATTTAATTTAAACATCAAATACAAAAATATTTAATATTTATAATAATTAATAAATAGATTAGACATGTACTACGGGTTGGGAATAATTATTTTTATTTTTTATTTTAAAATTAAAATTTATTAATTATCACAAATATTTTTTATATTTATCTTTGATAAGTTTCGTGTAAAATACGAGTGTTAAACAAATATATATATTAATTCAAAACCCTCCAAATTTATGTGTCTTATTCGTATGTTTCGTTTGGATAATAAAAAATCTTGGTGCTTTGTTTGCTTATGTGTCATCCGAGCCTAATATATACCTAATTTAATATTTTTATTTTACTATATCTTGCCTAATTTAATATTTTCTTTTTATTATATTTAGCCTAATTTAATAGTTTTGTTTTATTATATTTTGTCTAATTCAATAATTTTCTTTTATACTCCTAATATAAAAATATAAATAAGTCATATATAATTAGTAGAAAAAAATCTAGATTAATTATTTTAATTAAAAGACAAACTAAATATGAAATAAACTTAATTACAAAAAAAAACTTATATATGAAAATAATTAATGAATTGTATTTATAATAAAAGTTGAAATAGTTTAATTTTAGAATTTTAAATATTCTGTATAGGTAAATTATGATATATTTGCAATAATTGGAATATGTAAAAAAATATTAGTAATGAACTCAATCTAAATATAAGAAAATAAAATTATATAATAATTAATTAATACACAATGACACAATGCGAGGAGGTTTGAGGGTATGACACATTTTGAATTTTTAAAAATATGTAACTATAATTACTAACAAAATTAGTTTAAATATAAAAATATAAAATGAGTTAATAATAATTAATTAATATAAATTAGATACGGGTTGAAAATGTGACATCTTTTGGATTTTTATTAATGTGCAAATATAATTATTAATGAATTTAATKTGAATATTAAAATAAAATATCAATCAATAATTATAATAATTAATAAATTGAACAAGGCACGGGTTGAGATACATGTCCTTTCAATTTATTATTTTAAATTTTAAATTTTATAATTTTCACAAATATTTTTTATATTTAGTTTTTTATAATATATATGGGTTGGTTCAAATAGAACCATGTGATTATATGCGAACCTGCGAACTAGTACTTTTATTATATACCAGCAGTACTTTAATTATACAATCATAATATTTTATTAATATTTTCATTTATATACACTAGTAGTGCTTTTATTATACAATTCTAAAACTTTTAATCAAATAAGGAAATACACAAAAAATCTGATCCATCCATTTAATTAGATCTAAGGCCCATACTTGATCGTAGGTTCACATATAATGACATGGTTCTCATTTGAACCCAATCATATATATATATATACTAGTTTAACACCCTTGTATTACACGGGATTTTAAAAAATATATGCATATAAAATATTTGTGAAAATTATAAAGTTTCAACTTAAAATAAAAAATTGAAAGGATATATTTTATACCCGTGCCATGCTCTATTTGTTAATTATTACAATTATTAATTAATATTATATTTTAATATTTAGATTAAATTTGTTAATAATTATATTTACATACTTGTAAAAATTCAAAAGATATCACATTTTCAACCCATCTCTAATCTATACTAATTAGTTATTATTAACTCATTTATTTTTATGTTTATATTGATTTTGTTAATAATAATTGTTACATACTCTGAAAAATTCGAAAGGTGTCATACTTTTAAACTTTCTAGCATTGTGTCATTGTTTAATAAATATTAATTACTTATTATTATATAATTTTATTTATTTATATTTAGATGGAATTTGTTTACTAATTAGTTACATATTCCAATTATTGCAAATATATCGTGATTTACCTATACAAAATATTTAAAATTTCAACAATAAATTATTTCAACTCTTATTGTAAATATAATTTATTTAATTATTTTCATAAATAAGTTTTTTTTGTAATTAAAATTATTTAATATGTAATCTGTCTTTAAAATAATTAATTTAGATTTTTTACTAATTATATATGACTTATTTATATTTTTATATTAGGAGTATATATAAAAGAAACTTATTGAATTGGATAAAGTATAATAAAAGAAAACTATTAATTTAGGCTAAATATAATAATAAAATATTAAATTAGGCAAGATACAATAAAAGAAAAATATTAAATTATGTATATATTAGGCTTGTATGACACATAGGCAACCGAAGTACCAATTTATTTTATTATTATCCAAGCGAAGTATACGAACCAGACACATAGATTATGAGAATTTTCCATTAATATAAATTTGTTTAACACCCGTGTATTACACATCACTTATCAAAAGATAAAATATAAAAAATATTCGTGATAATTACTAAATTTTAAATTTAAAATTTAAAATTAAAATACTGTATTCTCAACCTGTGCTTTGTACATGTTTAATTTTTTTATTAATTATTATAAATATTAAATAAAGTTGTATTTAATTTTTAAATTAAATTCATTAATAATCTTATTTACATACTTACAAAAATTCAAAAGGCGTCACATTCTAAACCCGTGTCTAATATCTATTTTATTAATTATTATTATTATTAAATTATTTAATATATTAATATTTAGAATAAATTTGTTAATAACTATTAGTTACATACTTTGAAATATTCAAAAGATGTCATATTCTCAACCCGTGTCGTATTGTACTGATGTGTAATCAATGTTTATTAATTATTAGATATAATTTAATATCTTTATGCTTAAATTTAAATTTAATACATTACTAATATTTAGTTAGATACTTAGATTATTGTAAATAACTCATATCTTACCTATATAGAATATTTGAAACTGCAAAATTAAAATTATTTTAAACTCTATTATCAGTAAAACTTATTTAATTATTTTTTAATAAAATTTGTATTGTAATTAAAATTATTTTATATCTAATTTGTTTTTTAATTAAAATAACTAATTTAGATCTTATTTACTATTTATATTTTTATATTAGGAGAATAAAAAGAAAGTATTGAATAAGGAAAAATATAATAAAAGAATTAAATTAGGTAAGATACAATAAAAAGAAAAGTATAAAATTAGGTAAATATTAGGCTCGGATGATACATAAGCAAACAAAGCACCATAATTTTTTATTTGGCAAACGAAGCATACGAAACAAACACATAAGTTAGGAGGATTTTGCATTAATATATAGGAGTGATATACTTTTTATGTTGATTTAAATACATTTCGTAACCCTCAATACAAATCTTATTGATACATAAATTCTCTTATTTTATATATTTACTTTAGGGACAATTCCCAATAGACGGAAATGAAAAAGAAATACTCCATTTAATAACTAGTCCATTTCCTAATAATTATTACAAACATCCTAAATATACTAAATTATCCCAATTAGATATACAAATAAATTTATATATCTAAATCAAAGTTAAGTATCGCTTCCCACTAATTATATATATATACATACTAGTTTAACACCCGCATATTATGCGAGATTTGAAAAGAATAATATTCATTAAAAATACGAAAAGAATAATATTAAAAATGGTACATACAAATCGTAACATTATTTGTTATGTTTTCACAATAAATAATTCTTACACACAAATCATAACATTACTTGTTCTAATTACAGTAAGAATGGTTTTCACAATAAAAATTTTTGCAAGTTTTTTTACGTCAGTCACGAAATTAGTTGTAATATATCAAGAACATTATTTGTTTTAATCACATTAATTCTGGTTTTCACAATAGAGAATATTCAAGTTTTTTTACCCTAACTCACGAAATTAATTGTAAGTGTATCAAAATACCCTAAACTTGATCGAGAAACCCGTAGAAAATTGAGTTTGAAAAAATATAAAACATACAACACCCACATGTTACATGTGAATATGTGATATAAAATATTAGAATTTATAATGCACTGATAATCTATTGAAAAAATATCGTGCTTCTAACTTGTAGTATATGTAATATTGTTTTATTATTATTTTCTTATTTTTCTTTGTAAGATACTAATTTGTTCGTATAGATATATAATACATGTATCAATGCATTACATTAAATTAGATAAAGAGATTTAGAATATATTTAATATTTATTTTCGTAGGCATAATAATTTATTATTAGTAGTAGTAATATTTTATCTTTATATTTCACTTTGTTAACAATAATTTTTCATACATATTTTTAATTTACTTACAATTCATTATATTAGGATTAGAATATTTTTTTTTATAATTTTTATATTTATTTCCTTTTTGTCATAATTTTATATAACTCGTATTTTTCTTAAAGAAATATTTAAAATTATAATAAAATTATTTCAGATTTTATTGTAAATAAAAATTAATTCAACTTATATAAATTTTTTCTAATTAGATATAACTTATTTATATTTTTATATTAGAAGAATAAAAGTAAGATATTGAATTGAGCAAAATATTCTAAAGAAAATATTAAATTAGGTAACATGTAATAAAGAAGAATATTGAATTAGGCAAAATATAATATTAGAAAAGTATTGAATTAGGTAAAATATATTAAAAAGAAAAATACTAAATTAGGTAAATATAAGGCACGGATGACACCGAAGCACTAAATTTTTCCCAAAGCTAACGAAGTGTGGGAAGCAAACACATAGAATAGGAGGATTTTGCATTAATACATAAGGGAGATATAACGAAATAAAATACAAAAGTCAAGTACATATAATTTATCAAATTATTTGCTCAACAAAAAATAAAGAAATTCCGATAAAATTAATTTATCAAATTAATGTAATGATAATTAAATTTTGATAAGTAATTCATATAAGTAATTCTTAGTAAATTAAATCCATATGTAATTATTGATTAATATATTGATAAACCTTGCTAATATTTTTAATTCAATATTATTAATTAATTAAAATATAAACACATGTGTAAACTATAATTATACAAGCAATTACTTTATAAATTGATATATATTAAAGTTGTCATTTTAGTAATAAATCTCTTGTCAATAATATTTGTCATGACCAGAATTAATATTTTATTCTATTATCAATATTAGACTTTTAATGCTTGCTATGTCATAATTTAATAGTATACAATTTACATAACTTAACATCAAAATAAAAATAAGGTAAACGTAATATACATATAATAAAAAAACTCTTAAAAATTGGTTAAAATTTTGGTTCTTTGGTTCAGTATGATTTAGTACGGTTCTCGGTACAGATATTTAAAAAACCTCCACAACCGTATCATAAAGTGTTTTGTCACGGTTCGATTTGGGAAAGTAAAAAAGTCAATCGATATTTTCGGTTCAAAGACTCTTCGATCCAAATATCAGTTCGGGTCCAGTGATTTCCAAGTTCCGTGCACAAGCCTAACAAGTGGTGGTGACCAGCTAGGTTTGTGTACTGGTGTAGAGTGGGTGCTTAATCAGAACTTGGTGAGACGAAACTATCATAAAGGTTTTGGACGAGTAAAAGTTATATTCATAGATCTACTCACTAACAAAGTTTGTTTATTTTAATATTACTAGTTTTTTAATCAATTCATTCAAGTTGTAAAACAATATATTTTTGCTAGTATTATTGGCATAAAGCCATCATTCTATGAATTTTATTATAAATCATATGCAAACTTATTTCTTCATTCTCTATACATTTCCTCTGCTAATAGATTAAATGTTAGCACTAATGCTACTTACATCTTAACTACTATTCAAACTCTCATTTCATTTTATGGTGTTTTCGTAGCTTACAAAGCTTTCAGTTGATATCAGAAAGTGGTTACTTGACTTTAAAAAGAGTTAATCTTTTATGTTAATTTGTAGGAAAACATGAAAAGTTAATATGCGTGCATACATTAGATCCATGGACGAAAGAGCATGGTGTTTAATTATGCTCGTATGGCAACCACCAATGAAAGATGGTGAATATGGTGATTCCATACCTAAGAGTGAGACTCAATGGTCCACTTACGAACTCAGTCTCGCCAATGTGAACACCAAAGCTGTGAATGCACTTTACAGTTCTATGGGCATTAATATGTTTAAACTAATTACTATCTCTCATTATCTTAAAGAGGCATGGGAGTCTCTTCAACTCCATTACCAAGGATCAAAAAGTGTTCATCGCACAAAACTTACAATGCTTGCAACTAAGTTTGAATACATGAGGATCGATGAAAGTGAGAATATTGCAACATATAGTACAAAGTTGCTAGATAATTCAAACGATTTTCAGTTATTTGGAGATCATATCTCTCATGAAAGACCCATAGAAAAACTTTTACATTAAGCTCATGAAAGATTTCATATGAAAATCACTACAATTGAAGAAGCTAATGACACCTCTACTATAATATTTGACAAGCTTGTAGAGTCACTTTAAAATTATGAGATAAATCAGGAGCAACACCAAAAATAAATAAAGAGCAAGAACATTGGGTTTCAGTTTGTACCTGAAACTGAAGAAGATGAAGAGGATATTACTTTCTTGAATCATGAAGTTGATATAGTGAACTTTATGATGATGGTGTTGCAATCATCACCAAGAAATTTAATGATTTTCTTAAGAGAAGAAACAATTTAAAACAACCTATTGATAAACATGGTTTTAAAAGAGTAAGAGGCAAGATGGCAGGAAATTTGGACAATTTGAATGTCCAAATCCATCAACTCCAACAACAATTGCAAGCATTGCATGCCCTAATACAACAACAATCACAACCTCAACAAAAAGCAGAACCAACCATCTGGACAATGTTCCATCCTGTTGATAACCAAGCACATGGAGGAGAAAACAAGCCATATATTCAAGCCAACAACTTTGAGTTTAAGACATGATTAATAGAGATGTTTCAATAATATTAATTTGAAGGAAGTGCCACGGATGACCCGAACGTGCATATAGCAAAATTCTTGGAGATTTGCAGAACCATCAAGATGAATAGATTCCCAGATGATGTAATAAGACTACGCGCATATTCTCTATTTCATTAAGGGATAAATCAACGTTTTGGTACAACACACTTGGCTTTGGAGCCATTGACACATAGAGCGAGATGTGTTAAATATTTTTACTCAAATTCTTTCCACTGAGTAAGACATTGAAGTTCAAGAGTGAGATTATGCAATTTTGACAATAACACAGAGATCCATTACACGAGGCTTAGGAAAGATCTAGAGAGTTATTGAGAAAGCGCTCTCAACATAGTTTTCCTAAAGACCAACAAATTTGCTACTTTTACAATGGTTTGAGTAGGCACATAAAGGTTATGGTAAATGCCTCATTCGGAGGTGCTTTGTTAGATAAAATCATTGACGAGGCGATGACCATACTTGAAGAGACTATGGCTAATAGTTATCAATGGTTGATGGAACGTTCAATGATGAAGAAAGTCACCATAAGGTATAAAACATTTAGACCAGAGTGACTATAATAAAAATTAACACACAAGAATACCACAACTATCACTAAATATTATAACACTTGAAGCCTTACACATGCTTCACCTTATCCCAAGGATCCAAAAATGTAAGACAACCTTTATAGGCTCAACAACAAACCCTATCGTAAAAGACTCTCTCTCTCTCTCTTGAACTTTGATTATACTTTATTTACATCTGTAAAAACACAATAATAAATCTCTTCACCAATTCAACTCTATTAAACCAATACAAATTCTACTCTTATCAATATAAGATTTTTTTAAGCATTTTTTCAAGAACATATAATCAATTTAATCTCCTTAACTTATGTGGCGAACAAAGAATGGGACGATAAGATCAAATGGGCTAACTAAGGTAAACTTACTTGTGGTAGCTATTTATTTCTAGTTGGCTAATAGGGTGTCAAAAACTGCCTAAGTTTGTCTTCACAAATCACATGCATTAAGGTCTCGACCAAGACTAGAGCAAGTTCTAGCGTATTCGCATATTAATGAAGATACTTTCAAGACATAAAATAACTTATATGGTCTTAAACTCATAGGTTATGTCAAGCGAATACAACAAATATATATTCTCGAAGGCTTCACAAGTTCAAATAGTTTGTTATCAATCCTCGACTTGGATATAGGCTTCCTAACCCCTTTATACATGAACTCCACTATAAATCATTTATTAAATATCAGCCATAGGTGCGATTTAGTAGAGGTCTAGATTATCCCTATATTCACAAATAATGGTGTGGTTCTCAATTAAACCTAATCTTTTATATGGAAAAAATATTTTTGCAACTTGTACTATAGACGTTTTCACGCTTTGCAACCAAATATTTTTTTCGTTGTTAATTGCAACCTGTACTATAATTTTGCAACCTAGAGCGTAAAAAAAAAACGTGAAATGAAAAAGCTTAGGTTGCAAAATTGCAGTACAGGTTGCAATTGACAACGAAAAAAATATTTGGTTGCAAAGCGTGAAAACGCCTATAGTACAGGTTGCAAAAAATATTTTTCCCTCCTATATATATGTATTCGACAAGCTAGAATTTCATAACCAATACAATATAATACAAAAACCCATATATCATAGTATTAATACATCATAGTACAAAACCCAACATAATATAATAGGGGTCAGAGATTTATGAATACCAATAGTTACAAGTACAAAAACTATATTTCATCGTACAAAAATCAATATATCATAATAGCGTGTTAGATGGCGTGACAGATCATGACCCATCGAATTTGGTCTGACGCAAGTATCTTGTTATACACACACACACACGCACACACACACACATATATATATATAAATATATAGGGGTGGGTTCACATGAGAACTAATCCCTGTATGGGAACTAGGAACCTGCTAAATTACATAGTATGTGATGCTATTTATTAATTATGTACATGCTAATAAGATAATAGTAAAAACTAAGGAAACATAAATATAAGTAGCATTTTGCATTATTAAAATTATTTAAATTAGTATCACATATAATGTAATATAGCGGGTTCTAAAGTTCCCACACGAGAATATGATTATTACATGATCTTTAATCCTATATATATATTCTTTTTATGAAATAAAGATGATGTTTAAGTATTCGAGACTTTCCTTGTCCCAAGCTAGTGAATCCAAGTCAGACCTGCTACACCTGTGTTAAGGACATAATTTTTAATAAAATCAATATACTTTTTTATTGCACAATTCTATTATGAGTTGTTCTCATACGTGATAATCACGGGAATTATTATTGGTGTACAAATTTACTTTTTACCTTAATATTATCATTTTTAACTATAAAAAGGATCACTTTTTACACAAAAAACGTTATTTTATATATTAATCAAGTATTTAAAATTTTATATATTAATCAAGTATTTTTTTTAAGTTAAAGATAATAGAATCACATTTTCCTTTAATATTGTCACTTTTGACTTAAAAATTTTTAATTTGCATTTCAAATATAAAGTTATCACTTTTTTTTTTTGGAGATAAGTATCACTTGAGGCTTTAAATCTTAATTTGTATTTTAAATAAAGATTATCAATTTTTTTTATTTTTTTTGAAAATTATCACTCTTAACTTTAACTGTATCACCGTGTGATTTGGATATTAAATTATTATATATTTATTTAATAGATATTATTTTATAATATATTATATATACGGATACTTTTCTATGTAAAATTTGCAATAGAGTTATAAATTAACAGTTTGAAGAGAAAAAATGAGTCTACCACGTGACTTCAGTTTCTTGTGACGATACAAGTTTATGTCTTTTATATATATATTAAACTAAAGATGATAATAAATCAAATGTGGTGCCGGGTTTGAGTTACTATATAGGCAGAAGTGAAATTGTTAGATCATCAGATAAAAAGACTATATACGTGGTAATCATCAACACGATAATATGATAGATGAAATAATATTTTAGAAGATATGTTATTGTACCGACGAGTGCAAATGGAAATTGTTTCAATCCGTTTCATTTCGTATTACCAAAGAACTGTGAAAAAATAAATTTAAGTAGATAAAACTTTTTGATGAGATAGAGTTATTGGGTCTCGACTCTCGACCTATCTGTCCAGAGAGTTACACCGGTCTGCCCAGATCACAAGAAACCAAGGAAGGCAGCTAGGAATTCACGAGCTAATGAGTTAGGAGTTAATTGAGTTAATGTAGCCCCTAGTTCTTCTTTTAGTAATCGGCTAGTATACAATTACATAAATCTAAATCAGTCTAAAAGATACTGATAGAATATAATTTTGTTTGTTGTTGAGTGATTGAATATAAAATTATTTATTAAAACTTATTACGAATTTACTTATAAACAAGATGTTTGTGTATGAGTACGTGGGAAGTTAAGTGATAATGAAGAGAAGAAAAAGAGACCGAGGAAATAAAAGAAAAGAAATAAGAAAAAACTTTTTGGAATAAAAATGAAGTTATAATTCTGAGTAGTGATAATCAATTAATTATTTACTATTACTTTTTGCTAGTTTAACGATATTTTTTTTTTTAAAATTTCCAATCGCGCCTTATCATACCACTTCTGTTATTATGGAATATTATATCCAAATTAGAAACGGCTTTCTTAATATTCAATAAGAATATAATTAAACAACTTTAATTATGATTAAAATTGTAAATTTATCTATTACTAGTAAAGAGCACAGCCGACAATCACAATAATGCAGTTGTCCTCTCGGTAGTCGGCATTTATGCAATTTGAATGCAGACAAATCTGGATAAATTATTTTAATTAACCGTGAAATTCACAAAGCGACAAAAACAACGAGTAAAAAACGAAAAGGAAAAAGATAAAATTAATATCTTGTCTCTGCGTCGACACAAATAAGAGCAACCTTAAATTGGCTAAATTAAATTCTATACGCAACATCTAACCATGACCATGCCAATTACTTCAAGTGTCATCACTAATTTAATATATTTTTATTAATAAGAGTTTGAATTTTAAATTAATTAAATTATTTGAAACTTATTTTTTATTTTTCAATCACTCCATCAAATTTATTAAAAAAATACAGGATTGGAGGAGAAAAGAGAAAACAAAATGGAATTTTAATTAATAAGTACGAAATAGAAGACGTTATTGTTCACTAAATTCACATCTTTGTTTGCAAATTGAGTACAAATTTACACTTTTTTGACCGCTAACTCATTAAGTGTTATATTTTTGTCAAATTTGTACAAAGATGAATTACAAGGTAGAAAAAAAGTAAGAGCTAGTCGGTATGAAAGATCATTATTATGTATTTATTATTGGCTAGTCCCAAGCCAAAATATTAACGTATTTTTTTGTGTAGAGACTGAGAAGAAATGAAAACAAAATGACGCGTGAATTGCATACGGCCATTTAGCTGTTTTCTCGTCCTTGGTTAAATTTACCTAAAATACTTTAGAAAAAAAAACTTGAATTTTCGTAAGA
>BMAC01001242.1:150626-188136 GCA_014905375.1 Phtheirospermum japonicum
TTTGCGATGCTTTTTGTATACAATCGTAGTGTTTTTTTTCTTAATCTATTGTGCTTTCTAAAGAACAATGTAGTGCTCTTTGTAAACGTTGATATATGTCCAAAATACCTTTTTTAATTAATTAATGTATTTTTTTACATTATTACCATGCTGACATGTCATGATCTCAACCATCAAGATTATCCAATCTAATGGTCAAGATGAGTCTCTAGGTTCACATATAATGACGGGTTCTCATTTGAATCCAACCCAAATGAGAACCATGTTTCTATATGTGAACTTAGGGTCAATTATGGGCCTTAGATATAATCTAATGGATGGATCAACTTTTTTGTGTATTTTTTTATTTAATTAAAATCATTAGTATTTTATAATAAAAGCACTAAAGGTGTATATAACTAAAATATTAATAAAGTAATGTGATTGTATAATAAAAAGTATCAGAAACTTTATCAAACAAGAAAAAATACAAAACAATGTGTACATCCAATATAAGACCTACAATTGACCTTAGGTTCTTACACAAGGGATGAACTTCATTTGCATCCTTCCGTGGATATATATATATATATATATGTATATGTGTGTGTGTGTGTGTGTGTATGTGTGTGCGCGCGCGCACGCGCATATACACACACGCGCACACACAAATTTATACAATAAACATATTTTATATATTTATTTGCATGATATATTATATATTATTTATACACATATCATCCTTTTTTTTATTTATAAAAATGTCAATCCTAAAAAAAAAATTAAGGTCAACTTGACTTATGAGTTCGAAATCAAGCTCGCGAGTCGAATTCGAGTTCGAACTTCTTTTTTTGACTCGATTGAATTTGAATCGAGCTCTTGTACAATTTTCGAGTTCGAATCTGAACAAATCCAAACTCCAACACGATCGACTCGTTCATACCCCTAGTTGCAATTAACTTCTGAGTATAACTATAGGAAATGAGTATGGTGCTTTCACGGTACCATGCCCCTACTTCCCGTGTATTTACATCCGTCAATCTTTTAATATTTATAGTTTAAAATTGATACAATGATTATGAATAGGTGAAGAATGATGCATCCACGTCACTGTAGAACTTCCCATAACTATAACACTAAATTTCTTTTTCAATTTATCGGAAAATTTAGTGACATAACTATTAGGTCACTAAACTTATTAACGACAAATTAGTGATAATTTTGAAATTTAGGGACATAAATACTACAATACAATACTCCACTAAAGAAAACTAGAGTACACATTGCATTGTAATTTAAATTATTATTTTTATGAGCAATCCTGGACTCTAAATATTCTTATATTTTGTTGATATATTGCACTTTGCAATGTATATTATTGTTTAGGCCCCTCGAGAAGGTTACGTAATCTCTCGCCTCCAATCATCAATTTCTGATAAGTTTTATTTCAAAATCTTACACACTGTCGATGGCCGCCGGACTGAGCTGTTCTCTCAAGTCAACCACAAGATGCATGCTTTAATTCTTTTAATCCTCGATCGTTTTTTATATTTATAAATTCCTTGTTATTTTAATTGAAAATGCATATATTGCTTCGCTGTAGTTCTCGATTAATTGAATTGAATTAACCCTCTGTCTTCGTTGGATTTCTCATGGATATTCCAAGACTCCTACTTTCAAATTCCTAGACTTTTAATTTTTATTTTTTTTAATCTGATTAAGGGAGGATGTTTACATGCATTTTTAAATCTTATATAGTGATTTTATCACATTGGAATTGTGAAAGAAAGAACGTTTGGAGGATGAGATTGAGAGGATACATCTCATGTTTAAAAAGAAAGATAAACTAGATAATGATGTAATAAAAAAATGATTTATTAGAAAATAGGTTGAATCGTTTTGAATTAGTTTCTCGAATAATTAATTTGCACAAAATTTAAGGCGATTCAACGTAGGTCCTTTGATACTTAAGTCAATAACCTTATAAATTTAATAACGAGAGTTAAAGTAAAAATAATTCAATTTTGAAATAAAAAAGGTATGAGTTCTCTTTATATAGATATTAGAGACGTATGACCCGAAATTAGGGTTTTGGCCTCCAATCATATCCATTCTCAATAATTAAGAAACCATTGCATGTTATTATTCATACTCTCTTAAGTTATCAAATATGTCGGGACTTTAAACCTTCTACCATATTTACCTTATTATCAACCCATTTGAACCCACTCCTTATTCTACTCGACATGTTTTAATTAGTTGGGACTTTGAGAGCTCATGCCACCTGACTTTGATAGCTAAGCTTCTTACCAACTTCATTAGCCCATTCTGCTGACTTGTTCTCCAGCTTTTAAACCCCGCATGGTTGAAATGATATTCGATAACACATTAGCTAGTCCCTATACTCTAACTGATTGAGTTAGGAAATCAAATATAATATAAAAACTGTAAATACTAATGCCATTTGATCATTTAAATTTATGCACGGGAAACCTCCTCGGTTTCCCCATAGCCGCCAAGATAATTTCGAACGTTCTGCAATAAATGCTACTCATAATTCTGTCTAGAGGACAAATGTCATTCCCCCCGCCACATAAAATTTACTTTTATCCCGTGGGCCCTATAAAATGCACAGTCCATATTCATCGTGTCTATATAAATACCATTTCACTTCCCCATTTTTACCCTAGTTCTTCTTTTGAATTTGTATGAGCAATTAAAGATTTTATGAGATCCTCTTGTATATCTCTTAGAAGTTGGCTTTCTATCCTTTTTATAAAACCTTCTCGGCTATCCACCAATTTGATCTCCATCAATTCCTCATGAGGTTGTATAAATTTATCTTCCACCCTTGTCCTCTTACTATTCATGATACCTTCTATGCATCACCATTCCGCTCTCTTTTTCCATACTCATCCCTCTATGTATAATAGTTTGATAACACAGTCGTGTTATCAACTGATCAGAAATCACCTCTCCAACTTTGTCACATGCAGGATACTTGATACTCATGTGATAAGTAGATGTAATATCCTAGAATTCATTGAGAGAAGTTCGCCCCAATATGATGTTATATGGAATGACTAAACTCTTTATGATGACGAGAATTGGTGGAGTTTGCTACATTTGTTTTATGGTTCTAATTCCGTTTCATTATGTGTCTTATTTCATGTTTTGTAGGAATTATTGGCAGTTGATGGTATTTATGATGACGAGAATTGGTGGAGTTTGCTACATTTGTTTTATGGTTCTAAGTCCATTTCATTATGTGTCTTATTTCATGTTTTGTAGGAATTATTGGCAGTTGATGGTATATGCCCCACATACAATAGTGTGGCCTAGTTCTGATCCAAGGGGAAAAAGCCAAAGAAAAAGATTTACTGTAAGATTGAGATATATATTTCTTTTAGTATTTAATTTGCAGTATTTTTTTACATGATACTTTTTTATTACCATGTAGAGCATATAATGCATATCAAATGATGAAGAGGACGCACACCTACCAGCTAAAGAAGTCTCAATGGACTTATCCAAAGGTAATTTTATTGTGATCGATTTTCTCTTTATTGTTAGAGAGAATAGAATAATTGTACATGCCTAATGCAGGATATTTTTGTAAATTCAAGTTGAGTGTTTCTTCATTTTAATTTATGATTTACTTATTTCCTGTATTTGGACCAACAAAAGACATCAGAGGCATGCAGGTTCTTTATTTTGAGACATATGCTAGAGATTATCAAATTTGACACTATTAGCTCATTTGAAAAGGTAATTACAAAGTCACAAACTATTAGTAGTATTTTGAATATTTACAAGTAAAAATTATTTTATACACCAGCGGCCTGCTATTTGTTTTCTTAGCAAATTGCATATGCTTTTTTCTCGATGCAATTTCAATGCAAAATAATTGATGCATAATATTGTATATTAGGGAGAAACACAAAAAACTATCCTCGGATTAAGAGTTGGGAATATTAAATATTTGAGAGTTGGGATATTAAACAAACATTGAGTCTTGGAGAGTGGGATATTTCATGATTTTTGATATTATTTAACATGTATTTATTGTATGAAATATGAATAAAATGCTTAAATTAAAACAACGCCCTACTAAAGGATAAACGTTAATGTTGGCATTTAAGTATGAACAAAAACATCTATTTGAAGTGCTAATAGATATAGAATCACTCTCCATATTGAGTCAGATTGCAAACTTTATATTGAAATTACTAGAGGTCATTGCTTGATCACCATATAGGGTGAAATGTATTTTCCGTGTAAGAAACAAACTATCTATGCATGACTTGAATGTTAGAAAACAGGGACACATTGATTTTTGGTGTAGTTTTGATGGTGACTTGTGATTTGTATTTGAACATGTGGTGATTGTGTATTTGGCGACTAGTGTTGTTGTATTGACATTTTTTGGTGATTATGTAATATTGTGATTGATGGATGATCTTGATATACATAAAAGGTTTTTTGGAATATTTTTTTCTTTTGATTTATTGTGATTTATGGATGAGTAAAGGGTGTTTTTGAATAAGGATTATGGAATTACAAAACCTGTGAAACCTATAACAAATCATGTGTAAATCCGTTATAGAAAATTAAACTTTCCAGAACTTATCTTCTACTCCATTTTAGAAAAATAGACTTTCTTGAACGCACATTTTTATGTTGTTCCAGAAAAATAGACTTTCTAGAACGTATATTTTGAAAACCCGTTATAGAATACACACATTTTAGAATGTATTTTTTATTACCTGTTCTAGAAATATTATATTAATAGAACATATTCTGTAAACCCGTTTTAGAAAACATATTTTTTATAACGTCTATTTTGCAAACCCATTCTAGAAAAAATATTTTCTAGAACGTCTATTTTGTAAAACTATTCTAGAAAAAATATTTTCTAGAACTTCTCTTTTGTAAACCCATTCTAAAAAAACATTTTCTTGAACGTTTATTTTGTACAATAGTTCTAGAAATAAACTTTCTAGAATGATTTAAATTTACCCGTTCTAGAAAACCACTTCTTAGGACGGTTCAACCGGTAATAGGCCAAGAAAATAATTTTTTACAATGGGTAAATGTATTTTCTATAATGGGAACCAAACTGTTCAAGAAAGTCCAGCTTTCTAGAATGGTTAAAACAACTATTTTAGAAAGTCCAACTTTCTTGAACAACTTGATCTAGAACGCCACAAGAACCGTTCTAGATTAGCGATAAAAGGCATTTTAGATTGTTGTTTCTGCACTATTGAACTTGGTAAGTCTCCTTTTCATGGTAGTTCTTCTTGTGTTATATCACTAGCACCAACTGTACATGCCCAAATGCGACGCCTATCTCAAATCTACCGACTACCTCTAGTCGACCTTCATAAAGAACCATTTTTGTTGAGGAGGCAATGGAAGATAAAACGTTCTTTGATAATGAGGATTATGCTGGTGCACCAAAACCAACAATGTCTATTGCCAATGATCCCTGAGTGAATAGTCCCCCTCTTGCTTCGAATTCCCCATCACTGGCATGTCTATTATCTGAGAGCCACATAGAGTCTGTTAACTCTATTGGTGAGAAATCTGGTGCAAATCCGGTTGATCTTGATGATCCAATAGATAATGATGTTTCTCATGAATATGATGAGGATGTTGACGATGGTGCCGCTCATGTGGTAAATATTGGTGCTTCTGATATAAAAATTGAGATAAGTTCTACCTTTTCTCCTCGTTTTTACTCCGTTGATGGTCGGGATCACTGGTGTGACTGTTGATGATCTGAATGAGGTTTCCAAGTTATTAAATGGTAATAGGTTACATCTATATCCAATGATATTTCATAGCTCCCAGCTGACCTCATTGTATTTTTTTTTTACATAAGGTGATTGTCTGCAGTTGGGTACCAACTACTAACACCACGACTATCACCAGTACATAAGCTTAGGCGATGTTCAAGATATGGACTGGGATGAAGTTTAGTCTTGGTCAAACCATTTTGAGTGTGTCATAAGTTTCCTACATCAATGACAACCAAATGGGTTTTACTGTTTCCTTCCTCATATACTCTCTTATGGCTGATCAGCGTCTCACTCAATATGGCAAACAACATTTCAGTGGCAAGGTTTTTTTTCTTTGGGCTCAATCATAAGCATTTTCAGGGACAGACGTGTCGTTGATATGCCCATGGTACTTTCAGATGATGATCCTGTTAGTGGTTCTTCACTGTCTGATTATACTGTGGGTGTTGCTGGCACTGCCACTAACATTCGTCCATTTACCTTCGTGCTTAATTTTCCTTCTATTGTTATTAATTGTACAGATCTGCAGGCACATCTTATCCTTGTTGTTCAATTCTTCTTCAGTTTTTATTAATTGTACTGATATGCAGGCACATCTTATCCTAGTTGAACAACAGGTTATGGGTACTCAGGCTCATCTTGTTGGCCTTGTGGTGATGCGGGATTTTTACAAGGCGGCCTTCCTTTAGCATGCTGGTCAAAAGAGGATAGAAGAATCTTGGGGTGGTAATCCTGATGAGGCTGATCAAAGAGATGTTGTTTTTGCTGAGATCTGAAAAGGGAAGAAGAAGGCACTTGAAGATGGTGATCTTATTACCACTCATAGGCAATCTTTGTGGCAGGGGACTCGTGGTGCTGGTTCTAGTGCCACTAACAACTGATGTTATTGATATTATGTTCCCTAGATATTAAGTTTACTTTTTTCTTCATTTAAAAACTTGTTGAATATTTTGTTCACACTGGATATTTTGACACTAATATTTCTAGCAGGATTCTTATGTTCACGGGGAGTCCACATTCTTATAGTCAGGGGGAGTTTGATTGTTTTTCTAGAAAAAACAAAAGGGAGAGATTGATGAGAATTTTACTTCTCTTCAATCTTTCTTATTTAGTAAAAATTATTTATTTTATTATTTTTCTTTCTAGACTTATTTATTATTTAGGACTCTTATATTTTAATTTATAATTTTATCATGTTGCATAAATAATTTAGTTAGGGTAAGAATCCTTTGGATGTAGGAAAGTATATTTTAAAAATTATCTTATACCTTAAAATATCAAGATATCGATTAACTCTCTTTTGATATTTTAGAACTCTTCTAAAATGTGAGAATATACATTTTTGTTTAAATATCGTAGGTCTTGGACTTCATTACTCATGCTTTTTACAAAATATAGAACATACAAATGGGAAGGGTGAGAAGCTGTCACACGTTGTGCAAGTCTTTTTCGACGTTGTGTGTGAGCAAAATGTTTTACGTACGACTCTAAGCTAATTCAAATGATCTTCTCATTCAGGAATTTTTATGTATTGCTAGATGTTATATTGTTTCAATATCTTTTGTAAACAATAACACCTTTTCCTATTATTATATTTTCTTGCCTTAGGCCATAACATAGTTTTTAACGCATTTGGCGAATTTAATTTATGTGTTCCTATTATTTCCTTTGCTCTAATCACTGAATATTAGTTATGGTGTTCCAACATCTCTACTAACAATCAGTTTCTGATCTTTTATTTAATGGAAAATTGTCAAATAGTACCATAGGTGGAGGTCCATTTGTCAATTAGTCCTCCATCCAATTTTAAGTCAAATAGTACCTACTTTTTGCCAAATAATCCAAAATTATGATATGAATATACCACAATACCCTTACTATTAAAATAACTAATAATAATAATAACAATACACCACCACCTCCCGCCAACCACCGCCACCGGAAAATTTTCCGGCGAGATTTTTTTTTTGCCCAACAAATAAAGTTGGCCGCCGGCCGACCGGAAAGTTTTCTGGCCGCCGAAATTTTTTTTCGATCACATTTTTTTTTTCTGATCATTTGAAAATATTTTCCGTCTGCCGGAAATTTATTTTCGTTTTTTTTTTTTTTCTGCCCAGAATTTTTTACTGTATGTCTTCCGAATTTCTTACTACATGTTCATGGAGTCAGTGCAGTCAGTTTTTTTTTCAACCCAAATATTCTTCTTACTATATGTCTGGATTTTTTACTATATGTATGTATTTCTTACTATATATCCAAATATTTTTTACTTAATGTCCAAAAAATAATTCTTACTATATGTCCGAATTTCTTACTATATGTAACAGATTTTTTATTTAATGTCCAAAAACTCATACTTGATGACAAAAAATACTTTATTTGATATTTCTTACTTATTACTTTTTCTTTTACTTATTACACACTTTTGATTTGCCAAAAAAATAGAGAAAGAAAATTCTTACTTAATAGCAAATTATTATTATGTATTTTCTTATTTAATACAAATTATATATTATTATTTTATAGTGAAGTTTCATACTGTATGTTCAAAAAATTAATAAAGTTTCTTACTTTATATCCTTTAAAGTAAGAAAGTTTGTTATTTTATATTCGAAAAAGTAGGAAAAGTTCTTATTTTATAGTGAAATTTCTTATTTTATTTTCTAAAATAAAATTTTTTAATTTATGTTCAAAGAAAAAATCTTACTTTATAGTGAAAATCTCATACTTTATGTATGAAAAAGTAAGAAAATTTCTTATTAAAAATTTCTTACTTTATAGTGAGATTTCTAACTTTATATTTGTTGGGCAAAAAAAAAAATCTCGTCGAAAAGTTTTTCCGGCGGCCGGACATCAGCAGCGGTGGGGGTGGCCGGCGGGAGATGGTGGTGTATTGTTTATTGATATTATTATTATATTATTATTATTATTAGGGGTAACCTTGTAATTGTATATTTGTGGTTGGACTATTTGGCATTTTGTATAATTAGTCATAGTATTTGACAAAAATATTTTTTCCTATGTAATATTTGTCGATAACCCCTTTATTTAAATATTTGTGGCATTCAAAATTTTCAATTTATTAGTGGCATTTAAGGTTTTCCAACATATACCTCTTTTTTTCACTCTTAATGAGAATATAGTTAATAAATTGAAACATAGCACATTACTTGTGGGAAACATTGAAATTGAAAGGCTTAGGATCAGGGGCCCTTATCAACATCCTATTAAGCTGGACCCTAACACTACCGTTAGGAAACATAATCACATGATATCTGATAAGAGTTAGTTAAATTATAAGTATAAAAAAACATAACTTAATTAATTATCTTCCATCTTGTCCAAGCCCTAAATCATCATGACAATCAAACTATGAGGTTGGTGCATGTTATATACCATTTAGGGAAATTTAGAAATCTTTAAACCAATGATTTGTCGGTAAGTTAAGCTGGTGACGATTAACAACCTTAACCACTCGTAAATATTAAAGAATTCGTCTTAACTACTGTTAATGGATTAATGCCGCGTGAAATGGTGGTAAAGTAGCATAAGAAATTATAATGGTGATTGACTTTAAGAATAAGATAGCATTAATTATAATCAATAAGATCTTATATAAAGATTGATGAGGCGTTTAACCCTATCAATTATCCAAAAGCTTTGTCGTTGAATTGCACTCTTAGTCACCCAACTATGAATAATGGCATACATGCCTTTTGCTTTGTAACAGAGTGGAAAATGATGGAGAGGCTTTTCCTATATATTTTAACATAAATCTAATGGCAATGTAAAATAAATTAGGTTGAATACAAGAGAAAATGTTTTTTTTTTCTTACAAATTTTATTCAATTTGATATTTTGCCTTCTAATATTTTTTTGTACATTTATCTCCTGAACTATTCGTTTTTTTACACTTTACCTCCTTGAGACATTTTTCGGCGGAAAATGTTGTCGGAAATTATTTTAGATGGATTGTTTTCGCACAATTGAAGGACAAAATCTTCCTTACATATGACTCTTTTTCAAGGTACTAGTGCTTAACCCGTGCGATGCACGTAACGAATTGAGATGGATGGTGTAAATTGAATACTTCATATCTTTCGATTCTCCACCACCACTCCAGCCGTCGCCTATCATCGTTGTCACTGCCATGGCCGCCGTCTATTGAAAAATATAAACAAAACATGTGCACATAAATACGCCGCCGCCGCCGTGCCATTGAAGAAAGAAAAAGAAAAAAAAATACCTTGAAAAAAAGTCGTTCGAACAAAACTTTCGAACACAAAATATATGTTCAAAAAATCGATTTGAACACAAAATATAACTGCAAAAATTGATTCGTACACAAAACATATGTTCGAAAAATTGATCTGAACATCCCCTTTAATGCTAAAAAATGGTTGTTTGAATTTTTTTTCGAACAACGTTGTATTGTTCGATCAAAAAGTTCAAACACATGACATATGCTCGAGAAACCAGAGAAGAACACCCCTATTCTGCATTTGTTTCTTAACCTTGTCGCCCAAATCCATCACTACCTTTCACCACCCATCACCGTTTTTTCTTCTTGGGGTGCACTCATAAATAGATGGTGTGCGTATATCCGCGCCCTAAAATAAATTAAAGGTAAATAACTCCACATTTATATATTATGAAATAACTTTTTGCATACTACATTATACGTCAAATTATAGTTTAACTTGTTATCAGCGCATGGCAATAGTTTCAAACTCTCACATTTTGTTTAGTTGAGAAACAATCATATTAGTCACTTTTATTACAAATCATTGAGTGCACCTCCTTGTTTAGTCTTTGTATTCAAAGACAAAGTTAAGATCTTATAATAAATTTAGGCTTTTCTAATTATGTTTATCCGTTGTACTTGTTTGTCAACATGTACTTCAAAGTTTATCATTAGATTATGTTATAATTCAATTACATTAATCTGTTTGAGTACAACTTAAGTACAACCGAATAATCTAATTGTACTTTAGTCGTACTTTGTTGTACTTTTTATTTTAAATATTATTTATATCAATATAATTATAAAATTATCAAATAAACCTTTAGCCAATGAAAATATAATACTTGTAGTATAAATTTGAAAAAGAAAATAAAATCAACTAAATAAATACAAAAAATTGTATTTAGATTATAAATATATATTAATTAAACTAAAATTAAAAGAGTCACAAAAACCATGTATATTATAAATAATATAAAATAAATCATAAAATATTTTAAAACTGAATTAAAATATTATGAATTCTAAATAATTATTTAATAATAAAAAAAAACAAAGAAATATTACAAAATAATAAAATAAATCATAAAAGAATAAGAAATGTGTTAAATATATATAATAAATATATTTTATATACAAATATTTATCGAATTATTTAAAAATAAAAAAATTTACGAAGATAGTAATAGTATAAATAATATAAAATAAATCTTATTTCACAATAATTGTATGCAATAAAATTAAAAATAATTTAAATCCCAAATCATTATTTGATAAGTCCTAAAAGTAACAAAACACACTTAAAATGATATAAATAATAAAATAATCAGGAAAATATGAATTTAGTTAAATATATATAATATATTATATATATATTTTAATTCTAAATGGTTCTTAATAATTTCAAAAATGAAATAAAATATAAATATAAATATTATAATATAATATAATAATATAAATATGAAATTATTTTGAAATCATATAACAAAGATAATAAAAATAAATATATAAAATTTAATTTTAATTTATTTTTTATCTATTGAAAGTTGATAATAAAACAATAACAAAGATCAATAAGTTATGAAATTTAATAAAATAAATCTCAGAAAGTAATATACTTAATTAATGTTGTATTATAAAAAATTATCTGCTAAATCTAGAAAATAGAAAAATATAAATATTATAAAAATATATAAAATACGAGAAAAAACAAAAAAAAAAACAAATAAATGAGACATTGTATTAAAATTTTAATTGATAGCCTTTGTATTCTATATTATTATAGTTATTTTTTTAAAATCAGTCCGGTAATTGACTCGAAATAGCCATTGAGTAATTTAACCACCAAGTCATCGAGTCAGTTGATGAACCCCATAAATAAATTATAATTTATATATAGATTTAAGTTATACGATAATAATTATATAACCAAGAGTAATAAATCATTTATGTGTGGATTTCTAACGTTAAATACTTAAAGCTACAGTAATTAGTCACAAATTATTAATATACAAATGTTCATAAATAATTATTTAGTTAAAAATTTAAAATAATGTATTGAATTCTTTATATTATGTGATTATATAATCAATTTTTGTTCTACCCACATATAATTTTGATTTCAAATTTTAATCAAATAATTGTATAAAATTATTTACCTTTCACTTATGTTCATAATATAAATTCGTAATTTTTTTAGGAAAACGAAAAAGAAAAGTGTCATTGTCAGGTTTGTGACACGTTCAGGGTAAATGTTTAGGTCATTCGAGTTTTACTTGAGTCACATATAGAAAATTAAAAGATATGACACTATTGGATTTGTCCTCGTATCACCTGTTCTAGTCAACAAATAAAATTGTGGAAGAAAAGACAAGTTTTTGTATTCGTTGCATCAATTTTGTGGTTGTACTCATACTATATTTTTTTTAACAAGTTATTAAATAATTTTTTAAAATCAAATTATAAATTTTTATATTTTTCTTATTCATTTTTTTTTTCAATTTTGTTTATATTATATTATGTTTCTTGTAATATTTGATTTTTTAATTTTATATTTAGTTAATAGTTTTCTATAATTTAATGGTACTTTTTTGTAGCT
This sequence comes from Phtheirospermum japonicum, assembly GCA_014905375.1. Classification (NCBI taxonomy): domain Eukaryota; kingdom Viridiplantae; phylum Streptophyta; class Magnoliopsida; order Lamiales; family Orobanchaceae; genus Phtheirospermum; species Phtheirospermum japonicum. The sequence continues at coordinate 163,249 of BMAC01001242.1, forward strand.
ATGGATTCATATTTAATTTTATAATATTAGCAATTTTTTGGTTTGCTTTCTATTTTTGTATTTATTAAATAAATATTTGTAATTTAATTATAAGTTCTTATATTTTATTTATAATAAAAACAAATTTATTTGATATCACTTGACATATTTATATTTTGATTTAATTTTTTGGGTTTTGTAGATTTATAAATTCATTATTTAGATTTATTTATAGATTATATATTTTATATTTATATTTTATTTTTCAGATTTCATATAAATATATATACACACACACACATAATATTTTTGTAGTTGATATTTATTATTTCTCCATTTTGTTTTTATATTTTTATCAATTCTCTTTTTTATTTTTAGATTATTTAATAATTTTATAAAATCTAATTATGAGTTTTTTTGAGTTAATTTAACTTATTTTATGATTATTCTCTTTAATTTTATTTGATTATTGAATCTTCAATTTATTTTCATATTTATAGTTTAATTATAAGTTCTTAAATTTTTGTTTATATGATTTTATTAATATTTTAAGTTTTATTTTACAAAATTTGAAAATATTTATGTTTTACTTTTGCTTTTTTTGGTTTTTAAAATTTATTAACTAATTATTTACATATACTTATATATTTGTTTTAAATGATTTTTTATAAGTATACATAATTCGTCTATATATTTAATATTTTCTTTACATAAATCATAGAGAACTTCTATGGTGCCTTCACGACACCATTCTTCAATTAATGGAACTATTAGATTAAGTTTAGGGTTTTCATATTAAAAATCAACGACTGTAAATGCAGGAAGGGGTGGGGGCATGGTGCCGTGAAGGCACCGTAGTCATTTTCTAAATCATAATCTCCACAAGAATATTTACATAAATAATTATATAAGTAATAAATATGTATACGACAAATAGTAAGTAAAATGGGAGGGAAAACTTTAAGAAGTATTTCTAGAAACGCTAGTCTTTATATATATATATAGATGCTGGAATATTGTGCATGGAAGGAGGATTTTGCATTCAATTATGCAAAAATATCTCCCGAAAATAATTTTCGTCAATAATTTTTGCCGGAAAATAGGTCAAGAAGGTGAATTGTAAAAAAATACACAGTTTGGGAGGTAAAGTGTATGAAAAAAATAATTAGGAGGCAATGTGTCAAATTGGGTGGAGTTTGAAAGGCAAAAGAATTTTTTCTCTACATTTTTTTTGTATTTATTTGTTATCTTGTTATGCAATACTTGTATTTATACCGGCATTACTATCAATGATAAATAACCTTACTCCTAAGCTCTATATGGTTTCTTTAGGCCAACGCCCAACTCGAGTCCCTCGTATCATTTTCTTTTCACCTTACTCCTAAGCTCTATATGGTTTCTTTAGGCCAACGCCCAACTCGAGTCCCTCGTATCATTTTCTTTTCTCGCGGGCAGCCATGACTACCGCCCCTCCCCTCTCATCTCTAACAACACCATTTACAAAATTCCTCTCATATTGACCTCGATGAACTACACATTGTGGCACCTGCAATTCCAGACGGTTATCGCCGGTTATGATCTATTTGGTTTTGATGACGGTAAAAATCCATGCCCACTAGCCATTGTCACAAGAGATAACATGACCGCTCCTAGTCCTACCTATCAGGTCTGTATTCGCCAAGATCAGTTGATTTTGAACGCTATTATTATCTTGCTCTCTCCTTCACTTATTATGTTTATTGCGTCAGCTACCATTTCTCGTGACATTTAGATGACCCTTGACAACACTTACGGTCGTACCTCCAGGGGAGAGTTCTAGCCCTTAAAATTCGTATTCTTCGTCCAGTTAAATACACTTAGAACAGTACGGAGTTTAAGCACAAAATCAAACACATGATGAACTTGCCCTACTTGATGTTTCAAGTGACAATGAAGACCTTCCACTTAAGGTGCTTAATGACCTTGATGAATATTACAAGAAACTCTCTCATGTGCTTTAGGCTTGTGAATCGCCCATCACTTTTGCTAAACTCCGTGAGAAATTACTAAGCCTTGAGGCACAATTGGATGTGCATCCACCCTCGTCGACTCTCTCGCCCGTTATGTCTATCACTACTCAAACCCATCTTTCACACTATTTGCCTGCCACTAATTTCGGTCCTTCTCGTGGTTGTGGCAGCAGCCCACATTCCTAGCAAGGTTCGGGTCGCTCGAAAACCGATAAGATTTTTATTTGGTCAAGTGTCTACTGTGTGGGTATACCCAGGCACACAACCAAGTACTAGCCTACTTACCAGTTATCTCTATAAACTGATGGTTCCCCTATGCCCAAACAACTACCACACTCTCACATGGATACACACCACATGTATGCGCTATCTGCCTCGGAGTGAATCCTTGATTCTGTTGCCTCTCACCATGTCACATAGAATCTTGAAGACATTTTTTCTCCACTCTTCCTATGAATGCAATGGCGATGTTGCTATTGGTAAAAACTTAGGTTTGCATATTGCACACACAAGTGAATTGTAATTTTAATACTTTCTAGTCTTATATCTACTACGCCTCTTCAATTAGTTTTTTCTGATATTTGGATGTCCACTATGATATATATTGATGGATAAAAGTATTTTACTATAGGAAAAGACTACGGTACATTTACAATACCATACCCATGTATGGTAATCCAATCATAATTTGACACCTCACTTATATTAATATATTAAGATCTTTTTAAACAAGTCTATTGGTTAATGGGGGTAGAAGTATCATACAGTGACATTTTATTTGTAGAACATTGTACAAAATAAGTTTGGTTCTATCTGTTACGTCGAAAATCTGATGTGCAAATCCCTTTTATCGAGTTAAAATCTTTGGTCAAGAAATATTTCTAAAATTATAATCGCATACTTTACATAAATAATGGGAGAAAGCGTATCACCCTTCGCCCCTTCCTTCTCACTATCAGCACAATCAATTAAATACCTCTCCTCACACGCCTAAACACAATGGGTATCCTGAACTCTGACATCGTCATATAGTCAAAACAAGTCTCTGTCTACTGCACCATCCCTTCATGACTCTTATTCTAGTTGTTTGCCTTCGACATAGCCACATATCTAATCAATCAAATGCCCAAAGAAAACCTTTGCCACCTCTCTTAATTTGAAAAACTCTTCGTCAAATCCCTACACTATTACGAATTTGTGTGTTTGGTTGCCTCTATTTTCTATGGATCAAACACTACATGTCTCACAGACTTGAGCCTCGCTCTTTTGATTAAGTATTCATTAGTTATTCTCAAACTCAAAGTGCATATATATGCTTTAGTCCTATCAACAATAAATTTTTTACCTCTCACCATGTCTGCTTTGATGAGTACATAATCCCATTTCCCACGGTTCTCTCTCCTCCTATCGAACATCTATCCTCCTCGTCCTCTCTCTTCTTTTTAATCCTATCTAGTCGCTATTACATACTCTCAATAAGCTATCGTCAAAACTACGATCCTCGTGGTTGCTCTCTCACTGTCTTCTAGTGCCTTACCGCTATAATAACCACCTTCAGCAAAACCTCCTCCTATAAACACTCACCTCATGAAGACACGACTTCGGGATAATATTTAGAAGCCTTCCAAATATGTGATCATGTTTCTTTTACCATATCCAGTGGTGAGCCCACCTCCGTCATGAGGTTATATACAACCCTCATTGGATTGCGGCTATGTCCTCAGTGTTTGATACCTTTCTTCTCAATGATACATGGGACTCAGTTCCTCTTTTGTCATCACAAAATACTGTCCACAATAAATGAATATTTCCCAATAAATGACACACATATGGTTCTCTTGAGAAGTTTATCAATGCCCCGACATTGACTACTTTCATAATTTCAGCCCTGTGGTTAAGCCCACAACTATTAGGCTCATCATGAGCCTCACTATCTCTGAGGGGTGGTCTCTTTGGCAACTAGATGTGAATAACATGATTCTCTAAAGCCATTTGGATGCGGAGTTCTATATGCCCTAGCCTCCCAGGTTCATTGATTCTAACTTTCCTTCCTACCCATGCAAGCTCAATAAAGTAATTTAAGTACTCAAACAAGTTGCTCTCTCACTGTCTTCTAGTGCCTTACCGCTACAATAACCACCTTCAGCAAAACCTCCTCCTATAAACACTCACCTCATGAAGACCCGACTTCGGGATAATGTTTAGAAGCCTTCCAAATATGTGATCATTTCTCTTTTACCATATCCAGTGGTGAGCCCACCTCCGTCACTAAGGTTATATACAACCCTCATTGGATTGCGGCTATGTCCCCTAGAGTTTGATGCCTTTCTTTTCAATGATACATGGGACTCAGTTACTCTTTTGTCATCACAAAATATTGTCCATAATAAATGAATATTTCCCAATAAATGACACATATATGATTCTCTTGAGAAGTTTATCAATGCCCCGACATTGACTACTTTCATAATTTCAGCCCTGTGGTTAAGCCCACAACTATTAAGCTCATCATGAGCCTCACTATCTCTAAGGGGTGGTCTCTTTGGCAACTAGATGTGAATAATGTGATTCTCTAGAGCCATTTGGATGCGGAGTTCTATATGCCCTAGCCTCTCAGGTTCATTGATTCTAACTTTCCTTCCTACATGTGCAAGCTCAATAAAGTAATTTAAGTACTCAAATAAGTTGCTCTCTCACTGTCTTCTAGTGCCTTACCGCTACAATAACCACCTTCAGCAAAACCTCCTCCTATAAACACNCCCTCCCCGCGCACGCTTAGTATAGCACATTTTGTCGTTTCTTATTGGATATGGTTTTCTCCAATGCTAAATTTGAATCATCGGTTTTTGTTATTCAACACTTTGGTATGACCACATATCTTCTTGTACATGTGGATGATATTATTTTGACATGAAGCGATCTAAGGTTCATTTCTAGAGTTGTTGATGCTCTCATTAAGCACTTCTTGATAAAAGATCTAGACCCTCTCACGTGTTTTCTTGGCATTGAGGTTCTAATTGATGCTCGAGGTGGTTTTTATTCGAACTAAGTGTTTTGTGGACCTTCTCACTCGTCATAACATTATTCATTCGAAATCGGTTCAAACGCCTTAGTTCTACCTCACAACTTTCTCTAGCTAATGGCTCGCCTCTTTCTAATCCGACCGCCTACCATCGTGCAATCAGGGGTCTTCAGTATACACCTCAATCATCTGGTCATTGCATTTATTGTGAACAAGATATTTTAGTTCGCATGCCACCACCAAGACCCAATGTACTTTCATCAAATGTCTTTTCACTATCTCAAATGTACACGTAATGTCGATCTCCGTCTTCGTCCAGATATTTCTCTCTCCTTACACTATTCTTTTAATTACAGATTTGGGTGGCAACCCCGATGATCATACCTCTAATGGTGCATATGTTTCCTTTCATAGGCCCAACCCTATTTCCTGGATTTCAAAGAAGCAATGCATGGTCGCTCGTTCTTCAACCGAAAACTATGTTGGATTTATTTATTGAGATAACTATGTTCAAGCTTGTTCTTAGTGTATGCATTGAGTTTCTCCATATTTTTAGGTTAGATTTATTGGTCTAGGGCTAAATGAGTTATAACCATCAATTGGTAATTATTGGTTGTTTAATTGAGATTGCGATTGACAACCCCGGTTTGTAGATTAAGTAATCAGTAAATTGTCAATTGATCATGGAGATGAGGTTAGATCTCTATACCCCCATTTTATTGATCTTTTTAAAGTCTTTGATTATATTTCTTATCATTTATCATCTTAGTTGTTTGAGACTCAAAACCAAAAATTCGATCTTGTGTTTAGGACAACTTTTCATTTGTTTTATTTTTCATGATTCAAACACAAAAATCACTTTCAATTAGTTTTTCTCATGAGACTCCACTGAGTCACTTCACCACACTATAATCAACCCCGTTCTCTTGCATGCAATCCTCAAAACACTTGTAAAAATAGTGCATTTTAGATCACTTTAATGTGTAGCTCTGTTGTCGGGGAAGGCTAAAGGTTGTGATTTTTGTGTTTACTCTTCATGACTTTTGTTTGTGTTTTTGTTTGTTTTATTTTTGTATCTTATTCATGTTAGATTTTTTTCTTTGTTCATTTTTTTTATCTCCCACCAGTGCGTTTAACCTCCTTTGTTGAGTGTTGTGTGTGCAAGGTACATCAGCGACCTTAACCACATCTCTTGAGACCTGAGATTTGACAAACCGAAGATGAACACTTATTGACCTCTTTGTTCTAGAGTTCAAGTTTCATGGCTTGCTATCCAACTTTGCCCCGAGATGCAAGGCTATGATATAGAGGATTCATAATACGATCTATCTTCTAAGAAATAAGAAAAGTAGGGCAATAATTGACTCTTATTGTTGTTCCATGGGCTTCCGAAAGAGGATCCACTTGGTTTTTTCTTTGAGTATAACGTCGTTACTCGTTCATTTCCTCTTAAGGGCCTCACTATTGATCAAGTCAAGATGCAACTCTCTCATCTTTGTTAAGGGTCGGTCACTTACATGGCGCAATAATGTAAAGCCCGACTCCATGCCATCTTTGAATTCGTTGTATGATCATTTCATGGAGAAATTATATTATCCTTAACCCACCTCACATTCCTCTTCCTCGAGATATAATTCATATGATCCACCCATTCCTAAGTCCTATTCGTTGAGGTACGAATCCTATGCTCTACCCATCTCGACTCCCTACAATCTGATTTTTGATCCTCATGCCCCGCCCCATAATTCTTACAATCCGAGCATTTACACTTCATACACTTTACCTGCTTCCCCTTCTTCTTTTCCGAGATATGATTTGTACACTCCACCTAATTTTCATACCTATTCTCTGAGGTACGAATCTTATCCACCAGCCTCGCCCTATTACAATACAAGCTATGATGATTATTCTCAATCCACTTTGACTTCCTATTTTCTAAGAAACACTCATCAAGATCTTAATCCCAAGAATCACAATTTGGGATATAATGCTTCATATGTTTCTCATGCATCACACTCTTATAATCTGAGCTATGATCAATATCCCTCGTGCATCACACTCTTATAATCTGAGCTATGATCAATATCCCCTTTGTGTGCATTCAACATAATGAGGCCCCTTGGTTGAAGGTGATAGAAGCTTGATTGATACTTTTGTGAATGTGAGTAAGGAGTCGAGCGTTGAGGTCGAGAGTGTGGACGTGAACGTTTACCCCCTATTAGGTTGGATAACTTTTAGGATCAAAGTCTGGAGGTGATGACAATGGAGATTCTAGTGGTGAGAGATGATTTGAGCTCGTTAGCTCTTATTGAGGATTGGAATGAGTTGGTGCGTCCCTTGGTTTTGGAGGAGGATGAGTATACCCCTTTGTCGTTCGATGAAGATTTATTAGTAGACAAGTGCAAAGAGCTGTTACCCTTGGAGATTCTAGAGGATGTCAGAGACTCGAGCCTACTCGAGCTTTTTAAGGACGATGGAGTTATGCCAACTTTGGAGAAGGTCAAAATTGTCAAGTTTCTTTTAGCACCACCTAAAGTTTTATTGGAACTTGAAATTGAGGTGGTAGAAAATTGAAATTGCATGTTGGTCGGATGGCTCGGTCGTATGCCTTCAATGAAAATGCAAGCAAAATCGAGAATTTAGCAAAAACAAGCAATGTTTCACAAAGTATAAGCATGCATACACAAGGTACAACTATGCATAAAAACTCGAATAATGCAAATTAGCAAAAATTGAAAGCATGGATAGAAAAAACAATGAAAATAGACGGGAAAGTTCAAAACTTTATGGAAGACAACAAGGAACAAAGTATAGATGTAGGATTTAGCATGAAACAAAGCACAAAAATAAAATTCAAAATAAAGCATGTGAAAAACTCAAAATCAAGACAATTCAAGACCCAATCTATGATCTAAACGTGTCACTCATCTAGATTCCATAGCCGATTCTTAAGATCTAACATGAATTCAAGGTGCTAAGACAAAAGGCATAAAATTGAAGAACATGCATGAAACATATGAAATTACGTGAAATTAAACGATCTAGGCCTCGATCTATGATCTAGATGTGTCACTCAACTAGATTCCATAGATGATTCACAAGATCAAGCACAAATTCTAATACCTAAGGCAAAAGGCATAAAACAAATGAAGAACAAAGCATGAAATTGAAAGAAAGCTTACTAGAATTATAGAGAGAATCCAAAAACTTGATTGAAATTGCAAGGAATTAAAAATCCAATGGAGTACTTGGACTCATCTTGAGCTTACAAAGCCAAGGCAAAGCTTGAAAATAAATCTAGAGAGAGAATTTTTATCCCAAACACAAGCTTGGGTTGGAAGGAGGTGTTTTTTTAATGAAAGAAGTCTATCTATTATACAAGTTAATTAGGGGTAAGTGGGTCAATTATGCCATATGAGCTTGGATTTTCATATTTTGACCACTTTGACCCGAAATGGTCCACCTTGGCAAGGTTTGGTTCGAGTTGGCTCGAGGGAATGTGGTTTGGGCGTGACCAGCCGAAGGTGGTGTGCGTGGCTCGGCCGCGCTCGGCAGGTGTGGGCATGCGTGGGCAGGAGTGGCCGGGCGGTCTCGGCATGTCTCGGCATCGTCACGCGCGGGGCATCGGTTAACGCTCGGCAGGATCGACGCAACAGAGAGTTGGCGTCGACACTGCATTCAACACAAATTATGTGACATCTAAATTTAATTTTGCACAAATTTAATTTGACATGCATTTTAAAATTTAGTCATCTCATTGCTTTATATCAAAGAAAAAATGTAGTTTGACCATGCAAAACAATTGTACCAAGCAGATATGGACGTAGGCATTTAAAGATTTCAAGTCTTGGAAAGTGTTGAGAGACCAACCAAAGTGGAAGATGTGGTTTGAATTGAAGTTTAAAAGGGTTGGAGGAGATAGGGGATGCGCGACGAAGAAACTAGAAAATATTGAGGGTGAATCCTCCTCGTCTTCATTCTCAACGCCTACCAAATCACTCATTGGTACTCCCTTGGCGGACAATGCAGATTGGATGCAAGAAATGCCAAGAACCGAGAGGCCGATGAGCCGAATAGCGTTCAAGAAAGGAATGAAGGGAGACGAATCAAAAAACGATAACCCTCGAAAATCTTGAAAAAGTTGAATGAGTTCAACATGAAAGTTTGAGCATAAAGAAAGGATGAGCTTAGCGCAATATTATATTTTGAAAAGTTCGAGATGGAGGCCAAGAAACAAAGCAAGATTGTAGTGATTGAAGCGGTAGAGCGAAAAGCTCACCGACTATTCTAAATTCTTAGTTTTTTTAATTAAGTGTAATGTTTTTAATTATTTATTAAGTATTTATAATGTTCTTTATTATCTAAAGTATTTGTAGTTTTTTAATTATGAAATAAATTGCCATGTTTTCAATTATTTATTTTATTTACAAAAAAATAAACAAAATCAAAAACATTAATTAAAAATAAAAGAGTATGGGTTATTTATTTGTAATATTTTCAACATTTTATTTGTTATTTTTTAATTAAAAGCAGAAATAGTAAAATAAAATAATAATTTATATTACTTGGAGTTAACCTTCCATAAAATAATTATAACACTTGTTCTCGATCTTTTCATATTTTTACTTGCAAAAATACTCATAATTTCAAGTTCTACTTACAATAGCACAGCATGTTAACAATCAAAAACAAATATTTTACTTGCAAAGCATCATAATTTAAAGTTAGCATTGATGTTAACATTCAAATACAAATCTTTGTACGAGAGAGAGGCAAATAAAGAAACTGATTCGTATATACGACAGAGAGGCAAATAAAGAAACTGATTCGTAATTGTTTCCCACGTCACAAATTCCAGATTAGTGTTGAAACAAAGGGCAACAAATTGTCAAGATGTCGTAACGTAGGAATACACCCAATTTTACATATCTATCAAAAACAATAAATAGCTTCAAGTATTTCATGTAACTAAGAAACGACATGCTGCCAAAATAATTTTACCCCAGTACCTCATTCTTTGTTCTTCTTCCCTTTCACCTCTTTGCTTGGGTTGTTGTTTTTGAAAGGAATGAACGATTTTCCACCCATGAAGTCTCTTAGAACCTCTGGTATTTCGACCCCGTCCTCTTTCTGGTTATTCTCAAGAATGGCGCATATTGTCCTCTCAGTTGCTGTGAGGGTAGAGTTCAACAGGTGCACATACTCCTTAGCCTTATCATTACTCTGTAAACCATATTTGTAAAGAGTTAATCCTTTCGCAGCAAAATTCTCAAGGCTAAAACAATTTGATTTGACAATCACAAGAAAGCATGAACTACTGATGCATGTATGTTTTGGGATAATTACAGAACAACCCCTGATGTTTACCCTAATTACAAAAAAAAAATCCAGTTATCCTTCAAACTTACATGTCCAACATTACACAGGCAGTGTTTGTTAATTTGAAAGACAGATGGAGTTTTTTGTAATTAGGCTGAACCTCATGGGGGTGTTTGTAAGTAACCCAATTTTTTTTTTATAATTGTTTTGTCCTAAAGAATAATAACTCACCTTTTTTTGCCCATATCGAATTTCTAATCTTCTCGACTGGTAGTCAGTGCAGTTTGAGCAGGAAACTAGTTCTCTAAACGTCTTTGATGCTGGAAACCAACCTTCCAAGTCGTACTTCTTGGCAGCAGCATCATTCAGTGCACCGGAGACAATAGATACAACTTGATAGGGGATATTCAGCTGCTCACAGAAGATAAACGATCAAAGGCATACAAAAATATTTCAAATTGTAAAAGGCGTCAGCACTATATGAGAAATTCGTTCAGAAAAGGGAGCTAAGAAGGATATACCTGTTTGTAGAAATCCTCAGAATTTTTTAGCATCTCTTCATGCATCTCCCAGGAATCAGTTCCGTTTGGACTAGTCAAACAGAATTGTTCAACCTTTTCAAACTGATGAACACGGAAAATTCCCAGTGTGTCTCGACCGTGTGAACCAGCTTCTTTTCGGAAGCATGACGAATATCCAGCATTTCTGATTAGAATTCAATAATGTCAAGAGGGAGAGAGAGAGAGGGAGAGCAAAACAAAAATATACCCACACGGAATAATTGAGTTCTTCGCAAAAAAGGAGAATATTATATTTTATAGGACAAATACTCCAGCCTTTTTTTTTAAATTACCCTTGCATGCGAGTAGGTCTCCTGTGAGACCGGTCTAATAATATGAGACCACATTATACCACTCTATCCTTTGAACCGCCTCCAACACATTCATTTGATAAAAAATAAAGACTAAAAAAATGATTTTTTTTTTCTATTTCTCTCCACACAAAAACACATGCACAAGACTTGCTCCCCCCACTGCCAGACTCCGGCTCAATTTAAGCATTACAAAATTAGCAAGTTAAAAACTAAAAGTATCACAGATTCGGCTAAAAGTTAAAAACTAAAGTATCACAGTTTCGATTAAATAATATATTTATCCTCTGAAGTAATACTTCTAACTCAAGTTGTGATACTTTTAGCATAATTTTATCATGATTCGCATTATAATTTTACTGCAAAATTATAATAATATCTTAAAGTGATATTTTCACCTAAAATGGTGTGACATGTAGTTAAAATTGTGATACTTTAAGAGCAATTTATAACACTTCATATATGATTTTAATAATAACAAATAAAAATCTACAATTTTACTTGAAAGTTTATCACAATTTATTTCCGATCATATATCCGGTGATCTAAGCTCCACTCGATAAACCAATTCATTGCACCTATCATCCCGATCTCCAACCCCTGCCGCCCCCACCCCTCACCCACCCACAACACCACAGGAAAGAATTAAAAAGCAACATTTCCCTTCATTAAAACCCATTCAATTGATGTCCAACATCATCATTATAAGAAAAAGGTATTAAACCAAAAGCAAAGGTAGGAAATTGATAGCATCATTATAACCCATTTCTCTTTCATCTGCCAAGTGCAAATACACACATGAACACATACATCAAACACTAACACCCGTACACACACTGACACTGCCCGAATAGTTGAGATTGGTAGATAATGGAGTGACGAGAAAGGGGAAAAAAAGGCCTAATATCACCGGTGCCGATTCAAAAATATAAATCGGGGATATCGTAGATTGCAATGCAAGGAATTGAGCGGTGGTTGCCGATCCAAAGTCAAAGATCGGAGGTCAAACTTGACAATTCGTTAATTTTGACCTCCGATCTACGGTGAACGGAACATCCAAATGTAAATCCAATCAGATTTAGAACGAGGGAGTCAAGACAACTCAGATGATATCATTTTTGTTCAATTTCATCGTCGCAGGACTGTGGCAGCTGGAGAAAGACAATGTGGGTGCGAGAGGGAAACAGAGGGGAGGGAGGCTAGGTCTGAATGAATGAATTCCTATTTTTTTTCCTTTTATAGTTAGGGATAGGGGGCAGGTCGGGCAGGTAGGTATAGTAAAAAGTGGTCACATAATATGAGACCGGTCACATACAAGTATTTGGAGTTTCTTTTGTTGGATTTCGAGGTTAATAATTTTTCCACCATGGACTATTTCCCACTTTTGAATTTCCCCAAAAGAAATATAAAAAATAGAACACTTTTGGGTGCTCAATAACAGCATGTAAGCAATAAATGAAACTGAACTACACCAAAACCAGAAAAGAAAATTAGGGTTAATTTACATAGATCTGATACCTTATTGGTAGTTGCGAAGGATGAATCCAATCGTCTAGGTAATATGCACAAAGCGGTTGTTCGGCTGTGGCAATCAGATATTTGTCATCTCCATCTCCACTCACCTGCAGTAAAGTTAAAAAAAATCATATATATATTTTGCGTACTGACAATTATTATAAAACATGTGGGCAACCTCACAAAATGGCTACAATATGAAACAAAATAGAGAAATTCCTTTTTAAAAAGACACAAGCATAGAATAGGCTCTCAGATTGCATTAGAACTAGACTAACGATTCATTAATTGACACTACGCTTCACTCAGAAATAGTTGTTCCCAAGATATTAAATTAAACTAGATAAAGTAGTTTACCTTGTAAAGTTCCTCATCAAATTGAGCCAACTGAGCACATTTACCCATAATATCTTTCCTCATGAAGAAAGGAGTTTGCATAGCAGTAAAGCCCCTCTTCTCCAAAAAATCGAGACCAAAGTTGATTAAAGCTTGATTAAGTCGTACTCCATCCCCTATGAGATAGTAGCCTCTGCCTCCCGCAACATTTGCACCTAAAACATTTGAAAACAATTTGAATCAGAAAACTAATTATATTTCAAAGAGGTGTAAGGCAAGTTTCAGAAAATCAAACAATGGCACACACTTGAAATCAAAAGGAAAGATTTAGCAGTCACATTTCATACTGACTTTATTGTAAATAGATTAGTTGGATTTGGATTAAAAAACTTCTCACGTAACCAATGATTAAAATAGTGCCGCCTAGGCGCTAGGTGAGGCGTTTGGAGGTCTCGGCACCTCATACATGTGAGGCTAAGCGAGCTTCACAAAGACGCCACCTAGGCGATGCCTCACATGAGGCGTGAGACGCCTGAGGCGAGCGCCTCAAGAAATTGCTGCCCAAACCCTAATTTTTTAAGGGTTAATTTTACAATTTTCAAACAAAACATAGAAGTAAATCCTGCTGACACCTCTTTTCCTCACCTTAGCCTCTGTGCTTTTATCCTCCTGCGAGCGTTAACATGCCCACAGCGTCCGACAAGCATCTGTTGTCGGTGGCGGCTGGTTTGTTTTTTATTTACTTTTTTTCTTTTTCAATTTTACCTTTTTTTTCTACAAACTTGTTATATATTGTTCAAACTATGATTTTGTATTTTTTTTGCCTATGATAATAAATACATATATAATTATTATTTTTTATTAGAGTACCTCGCTTCGATGAGGGGAGCGCCTAGGCGTTTGGAGGTCTCAGCGCCTCAACTTTCTCGTACTATTACTTCTTCAATATTTTATTGAAGAAGTACTATTGAGTAGACAATAGGCTATTACTTCTTCAGTATTCTATTGAAGTACTATTTCTTCTTCAATATTTTATAATACTTAATCCAATGTCTTAACGATATCCAATTGAGTCGACACTTGGCTTCTAACTGACAACTGGCAGGCCTAATGGTTTTGATCCAGTCGTCTTCGGATCTTGAATTTTATAAATCTATTAATCGCAACATGATTTCCTAGGCCACCATGAAAGAGAAGTGGATTTCAAGCATGTGGTTCTTTCAGCTTCAATCAAGTTATTGACAGCATCCTCTCAGCCAATATAGAACATTAACATTTTAAGTTTAATCTGCTGGTTTGAACAAGCCAGGTAAAACAGCCCAATAAATCACAAAACATGGAGACAGATTGGATGAGTTAATAAATTAAACCAAACCAAGCCAATCAAAACTGAGTAGCGACATGGGTTATCCAGAAAAATGAAAAACATGCAAATACATGTAAATCACCTTTCTTTAAATCTGCAATTCCAAGAAGCTCAACAAGCTCCACATGATTCTTCAGATTTGGTTCAGTCCGCTTCTCTCCCCACGACCGAATAATGGCATTGTTATCCTAGAAAAAATCTCATCAGTCACCACAAAGCTTATTAAATCACGGGATAACAAAAGATTCAAAGAATGAAAATGACACAGAACCTACAACACACCTCATTATTGTCGACAGGGACTGAATCATGCACTAGGTTTCCAATAATACACAATTTAGACTGCAGAGCTGCGAGGGCCTCCTTCACCTCTGCCTCCTTCTCTGCAGTCAGTTTTTTGTTCTCCTCAGTAGAGGCAACCATTCCACTTGCATCTTCTTTTGCCTGAAAACCACATGTACAGATCAGCTTCTTCCTTAATATCTTAATCGATAACTCATAAGCATGTTAAGATCCACCTGTGGTGAAAGTAATAAATATAATATGGAATAATATTTTTTTTTCATTTCGGCTACACAGGTCCATACGCCAGTCATGCAAGATTGTATAGTTTAAAAAGTAAAAACTAAATAAATTGCAAGATACATTTGACATATAATGCAGGCCAAAAGAAAGAAAGAAGGCAAATAGAAAATCGATCACTCGACACCTTCTGATTTTTCTCCACGTTTAATCTTTGTACTTTTATAGGCACTGGAAAAATATTCACACCATAAATAATTCTGTATTTACTTAATTCAACACCTAGTTCCTTGTTTCCAAAGGGACAAATTTTTTACTTCCATAACAAAATCGAAAAAAAGAAACACCTAGCCAGAATTTTTAAAAGAAAAATATAAAATAATGAATTGCAAAACCAAATAAAGTATGGTAGGAGCCACTCACAATTTTGAGGCGGGCAATCTCTTTGCTTAACTTGTTTCTATCGGTCCTCAAGCCATCCAACTCAAATTGCCCTATACAATATCACCTCATAGTTCTATAAATCCCAATTGATTATTTAAAAAAAATGCAAAGTTAAAAATCTAAGTGACAGTGATTAGATAGTTACGCTGCCGCCAAGCTTTGTCGAGCTCTATGACCTCATCTACAAGACCAACATTGGCAAAACGACGTCGTTGGGACTCCCTGATTTTATCAGGGTTGCCGCCTTTCTCTACACGAAAGCCATTAACGTCCAACATAGTTAATGTTTCCTCGCTCTCTTTATCTAGTGTTTATTCTCCGATGCTCGAACTCTTCAAAACAGGAGGAATACCGGTGTCGTCAAGGTGCGCACGCGGTTGAGCGTGCGGGATACGCGCCGGCAGCTCACGGTGACAGAAGCCGAAAATCCGAAACAAAATTAGAGGAAGAAATTAGGGTTAGAAACTTCAGCCATAGGGCTACTTGGTTATAAAAAAGGTCTGGAGTGGGCCGGATGTGTAGATATTGGGCTGTGTATATAATGTAAATTGGAAAAATGACAATTCCCTAGCTGCACCACATTCTAAATGCAATAATTAATTTTATTTTTTTTTCAAAGATTTACGTCAGGCACGATTGACGTGTCATGATCCGTCAGGTCATTTGATCTAATAATATAATTTTTAATTTTTAAACTAATATATTGGTTTTTGTACTCAAACGTATTGGTTTTCATAAATATCTGACCCGTATTATGATGTATTGGTTTTTGTACTAGGTGTATTAGTGTTATGATATATTGATTTTTTAATATAATTTATTGATTCTTGTACTATAAAGTAGCGGTATGAAATTTTGTTCTAACAGGTGATTCGTTAGTCCGACCTGACACAAGTATTTTCTTTTTTTTTGTATGTAATTATATATATATATATATATATATATATATATATATATATATATATATATATATATGAATTACCAAAAATACTCTACCTCAAAATAAACTCAATTTGAATCTTATCCATTTTCTAACCACTCATTTTTCAAAAAGAAAAGAAAGAGGAGCAACGAACGGAAAGGCACAATCCGACGAGAGCACCACGAGATTGAGGAGTCATACTTAACGTCTTCCACCATAAAAATCCCATGGTATGTTGTTTCTTCCATTTTGTGGTATTTTAAAATTCGAATGTTGTGTTTAATTTGATATTTTGTGTGACAAATACTGTATTCTATTGTTTCTAAGTTGAGTTTATATTGTTGTTAACATGAGAAATGAAGACTGGAATTCAATTTTCTATTTTTTCAATTTGGGTTTTGGGAATAATGACCAGTATTGGCCGAAATTTGTCAAAGATTCGACCTTGGTATATTGAATAAATGTCAATATTCGATCATATTTGGTCGAAATTTGTTCAATATTTTGTCCATTTGCCACCGGATTTTTTTTGTTTTTGTTTTTGTTCTTGTTTATTACTTTCTATATCGGTTCTCTAGTAACCGATGTAGAAAAGTAACTTTTTTGAAAAGTAGTTTCGACATCGGTTTCTATAGAACCTGTATAGGAAGTAAAAAAATGCATCTCGGCCATAAAAAGCCCAAAATTTATGGACAATTTTGGCTACTTGTGGATGAGATTTCGAATAAATTTCGGTCGACAAGGGTTGAACAAGTCGCGAACAGTTTTTTAAAAATTCGAACCAAATTTAACAATTCGAATGCGAAAACATAAAAATAATTGGACAACATGAAGAAATACTTACATTGGTTGCTACCATGTCGTTTTCATCATTCATTGTTGATTATTTGTCGTGGTTGAAGACTACAGTTTACAAAGTGGATGTAATTTTATTTTATTTTTTTAAATATGGTGAATGATTGAAAAATATTGTTAAATTGTTAAATTATAATTTTTTGAGGGTGTGTTAATCAATTTTGATGTTGTGTATGGGTGTCTTTAGTAATTGATAAGATAAGGTTATGTTGGAGTTTTCTAAGGGTATATATGATATTTTACTGAGTGACATTTGTGTGAATAAATATTTAATGGGTGCAAGTTAGAAAACACTCGGGTGCGAATAGAATTGGTCTAGAAAAAAATGGGAATCGCAAAAAATCCTTCAACTTTTATACTTATTCCAATTATCCATCACTTGACTTTCCAATACTTACCTTTTAATTTTCTTAACTAAAAGACTAATTCTTTCTTACCCAAACAAAAAAAAAAAATCCCTCATTTCTCTATTTTTTATTTCTAACCTCTCTCATATCTTCACTACCATTAACTTCTCACCACTCAAAAAGTTTTGTGGGTCAGCACTCTTCTCATCTCTCCTCTGCTATTAATTTCCACCACACAAATACTTTGTACTCATTTGGAAATTTTTTTACAAAATAATTTTATACTTACCCAAAAATACACAATTATAGTCAATCAATATCTCATCAAAAAATCTCCTTAAAATTCTTTTTTTCAGTGTTTACTAGTGAAACAAAATGAAAAGAAATGAAAGTATATCCAACCATCACCTAATCCCCCACCCCACCCCAATTTCTACGCCTCCACTACACCCTTCAACCTCCTCTCTTCAATAACCAATCGCCGGGCCGACTCCGAGGATTGTGGTGGTGCAAAGGTTGAGATCCATGGAATTGCCATTTAAGGTTAGTAAGGTTGTTCGGCGGGCTTCAAAGTCCCTGTAGCGGTTTAAGAAACCAATCATCCATCAATTCCTTTTGAACGAGATTCCATTGAGAACTGATATCTCACAGCGAGGTCTATCGTAAGTCCTGGGGTGAAGATAGATATTTTGGCATTGGTATATCTCAATTTACATGATCGCAATATGCCTTTGTTAATTGAAACATAAAATGGTTGCCTTTTAGGTAAATATTTGATTTGCATAAAATGATTGTTTTGATTTGTGGCTCCAGAGATTTTCTTGGTCTGATTTTTTTCTTGTGGATTCTACTTTCCATGAAATTATGTTCCATTTATAGCATAATCAATCAAAATTTATTTCTTTTAGATTCTTATTTGGGTTGGTGCTATTAGTTATTCAGATAAAAATCTCTCTAAATACTTTAGTTCATATATGTTTATTTTTTGGGGTTTGAATTTTTAATGAGTCAGAGTTTTTACGAGAATTCAAAATTATAGGATTGCGTTAATGAGCAATTGGCTGATCAGCAGCTAACTGTGGTCGCATTTTGTCAAGATTCGATGAGTTGAAACTCAAGGTGATCCATGAAAGACAAACTAATTTCTATATATATCAAGTATAAAGCTGTAAGCTTGAAAACTTAGAAGCACATTTTCCATTAAGAACAAATTAGGGTTACAAAACAAGAATTGCGGCTATGATGTATATGTTGCTATTTATAGCCGTGGGAACAATCTAGAATAAACCTACATATGTCATTAACATTGGCTCATACAAAATGACAAAGTAAAGCTAGTTGGACCCTTGTAACGGCTCTCATGGTTTGTCACCTTGTGCAGCTTTTCTTTTGTTTGTTTCTGCATCATGGCCATGCACACCATTTATGTGCTTGTGCTGATGTTGTATGCTAACGTGCCCCTTAAATTGGAGAGAGGATTTTGAAAGGATATAAAGCTTGTTTCTGAATCTGTCGAACAATTGGCCACTTAAAGGCTTAGTCAAGATGTCTGTTGTTTGGTCAATAGAGGGGACATGATAAACCCTGATCTGCCTGTTCCTGACTTTTTCTCTTATGAAGTGGACATCTAGTTCTAGGTGTTTCGTTATTTGATGATGGATCGGATTGTATGCAAGTGCAATGGCAACCTGATTATCCAACCATGATGTGGGAATGTGAGGCTGATATAGGTGAATTTCCTGTAGGAGAGCCTGTAGCCAAATAATATCACAAGCAGCATTGGATAGACTTCTACACTCGGCTTCTGTGCTAGACCTGGATACTTTTCCTTGTTTCTTTGAGCTCCAACTGATCAAATTATTACCAAGAAAGACACAAATCCCAGATGTGGATTTTTTATCATTAATGTCAGATGCCCAATCAGAGTCAACAAATGCAGTGAGATGTAGAGATTGACTAGGTGAGAAACTGATCGCATAGTCAATGATACCTGAGAGATATCTGATTATCCTTTTAACAGCTTTCCAATGCAAGTCAGATGGAGCCTGCATAAATTGGCTAACTTTGTTCACACTAAAACAAATATCAGGTCTTGTGACAGTGGCATATTGCAAAGCAATTACTATTTGCCTGTATGGGTTGGACATAGGCTGATCATCAAATTTGGATAGGAGGGGTTTGGATACCATTGGTGTAGAGAAGCTTTTGCAATCTGTCATTCCAGCATTGGCTATTAAGTCTTGGATGTACTTTTGCTGAGATATAAATAGACCATGTCTATGTGGGATGAACTCAATGCCCAGGAAGTAACTGAGGTTGCCAATATCTTTAAGAGGGAAAGATTGGCTTATTTGATGATGAGGGAGCTGATTTGACTAGGTTTGTTGCCAGTTAGCAGAAGATCGTCAAAATAGGCCATGATCAAAATGATAGTGCTATTTGAGATTATGTAATAAAGAGAAAGATCAGCGTGTGACACTTTGAAACCAAGATGTAAGAGCACACTGCCAAGTTTGCTGGGTCAAGCTCTTGATGATTGTTTTAAACCATATAATGACTTCCTTAGTCTACAAACCTTTTCAAAAGGGGCATAAGTGTCAAAACCAGGAGGAATTTGCATGTATATCTCTGTGTCTATATCACCATTCAAGAAGGCATTATCAACATCCACATGTCTGATTGACCAAGAGTTTGACACAGCAATGGAGAGAACAGTTCTGATTGTAGATGGGTTGATCACAGGGCTAAATGTTTCAGCGTAGTCAAAACCAGCCTCCTGTGTGTATCCACTTGAAACCAACTTTGCCTTACACCTTTTGACTGATCCACTTGCATTCTTCTTGGCCTTAAAACCCCATTTACATCTAATTAACTTCTTATGATGAGGGATGGGGGTGACAGTCTATGTGTTATTCTTGATCAAGGCTTGAAATTCTCTGGACATAGCTTGTTGCCAATATAGGAACTGCATGGCCTGTGTATGTGATTTGGGCTCTACAAATGGATTCACCTGTACTAAATAGGATTTTGGCTTCCTGATGCCTGCTTTGAGCCTTGTTGTCATTGGGTGGGTATTTTGATCCCTGTTTCCTTCCTGTATATCAGTGTTAGTAGCATTTGATATAGGTAAAACACTATTGTCAATTGGTAAATCAATAATTATTTGACCAATGGGAATGCCTGAGGTAGAAGAGGAGCTGCTTGGATTGGATCCTGGTGTGCTAGAGGAGCTAGATGAGGAATGGGATGAGCTAGAGTGATTTAGTGAATGTAATGAGCTAGAGGATGAAGATAAGGTAGATGGATGGAATTAAGGAGAGGTTGGTGGTGTAGTACTTTGTGATGGAGATGAGTTTGTGTTGTGAATGTTGGTCTGAAGAGGAATTGTTAAGAGTGGTGCTTGAGGTGTTTGTTCTGGGATATATGGAGATGAGGGTTGTTATGTTGGAGAAAAGGGTAGATTGACTCATTAAATATCACATGTCTGGTAATGATTATCCTATTATCAGGGAGAAAGATTTTGTATCCTTTGTGAGAGGGGATGTAGCCTAGAAAAATGCTCTTTGAGCTTCTGAATTGAAGTTAGGGCCTGCGGTGAGGGTAACATAGGCATCCAAAAATCCTGAGGGTTGAGTAGTCTGGCTTGTGATTGAACAATGATTGGAAGGGTGTTTTGTATTTGAGGATCTTAGAAGGAGTTCTATTTATTAGATAAACAACACTAGTGCAAGCATCATCCCAATGTTTGGATGGGACCTGAGAGTGAGCCAACATGGATAAACCAACCTCAACTATGTGCCTATGTTTCATTTCCACAAGGCCATTTTGCCGAGAAGTGTAAGGACAAGACAGCCTGTGTATTATACCATGTTTGAGAAAGTAAGGAATAAGTGATTTGAACTCACCACCTCTATCACTTTGGACAATTTTGACAGATTTTTGAAACTGTGTTTTTGTGAGAGAATGAAAGTGAATGAAAGCCTGTGTAGTGTCTGATTGGGCTTTTAGGAGATAGAACCAAGTATATCTGGATTTGTAATGAAACTAACATAGTAGATGTATTCATTAAAAGATTTGATAAGAGAGGGGGCCCATAAGTCAGTGTAAATGAGGTCAAAAGTGTCATGATGATCAGTTAAAGAGTTTTGAGAAGGTAGTTTATGAGATTTAGATTCCATACAAACAGAACATAAAGACGTGTCTTTATTATCAGAATATGGAGCATTACAACTAATGAGAGCCTTCTTTACAGCATCCATGGCAGGATGACCCAACCTAAAGTGCCAGGTTTCAAATCTAAGACCTTATTAGAAGTAGACACAGAAAAAACTGCAGGTGATTGAACAAATGGGGATTGAGCTTAAGCATTGAGTAGATTGAACTGGTATAGACCTCCTTTAAGCACCCCTCTGAGAAGTGGTTCCCCTGTTGAGAGTGCCTTCACAACACATGATTCAGGATGAAATTCAAAAAAGAATTGATTATCCTTAACAAACTTTGATGCACTAATGAGACTTTTCTTGACATGGGGTATATGCAATAAATCTCTGAGATAAAAGGAGTGAGGAGAGGAGTTAGATTGGTCAATAACTACAAAATTACCAATGTGAGCAATAGCCATACCTGAACCATTTGCCACTTATACTGTTTCATTGTCTTGATATTCAGCAGCCAAATTGAGATTGTTCATGTCATATGTGACATGATTAGTAGCCCCTGAGTTAGGATACCAGCTGTTCTCTGAAATAGAGTCTTGAGGGCCTATATTAGCAATGTTGATGGAGGCATCAGACTGGTAAGAGCTGCTTGAAGATTGAGTATAGGTCCTGTTGGTGGTAGGGTAAAGTTCATATCCATCCTATAATAACACTTGTCTGCAGTGTGGTTGGTGTAATGATAGATTTGACATCTTAGCTTATCTTCTCTGTAACTAAATCCACGCCCTCTACCTCGATAATTTCCATATCTAACCCCTGCCAACACTTCTATTAGCTCCACCTCTCATGGTGCCTCTACCTCTTGGGGAAAAGGGGATTCTCAAGTTACTTCCTTGAGTTAGCAGATTTGCAAAAAAAGAAGAATCTTGACCAGCCAGCTCAGTTGTTTGCAACCTGTTTTCAAAGCTCAGAAGGATGGAATGAGCCTCTCTGATGCTACAAAGGCTGGATCTTGGGTTAATAGATATCACAAATGGATTGTATTCTAATCCAAGTCTAGATAGAAGATGCAACATTTGGTTTTGTTAAGAAATTTGCTTCCAGTGGCTGCATCATATCACAGCAAGATTTGATCTTGTTTATGTAATCTCTCATAGCCAAGGATCCTTTCTTCATTGCTTGTAGCTGCATCTTGTATTGCATGGCTTTAGCATTGCTCACATTAGCAAAGTTGATCTACAGAGCCTCCCAGATCTCACTTGATGTGTTAAGTCCAACAGTTGTGACCAACACACTTTCAGAAAGAGAGGATAATAGCCAGGAATCTAGCAATTGATCCTGGTGAATTCAGGCAGAGTAAGCTGGATTTATGATATTGAAATCACCTGATTCATTGGCAATGAACTGATCTGGGGCCTTTTGAGTTCCATCAAGAAAACTGGATAAACC
Source organism: Phtheirospermum japonicum (assembly GCA_014905375.1). Taxonomy (NCBI): domain Eukaryota; kingdom Viridiplantae; phylum Streptophyta; class Magnoliopsida; order Lamiales; family Orobanchaceae; genus Phtheirospermum; species Phtheirospermum japonicum. The sequence continues at coordinate 186,362 of BMAC01001242.1, forward strand.
ATAGCCTCTAACGGCTGTTAAGACTTGTTGTCTCCATATGAGATAATTATTACCATTCAACTTGATGCTAATTAGTTGACTTTGCAACTAAATAACTGGATCAGGAAGGCTTGGGGTAGGTGCAACAAGGGTTTGAGACATGTTTGATCAAAGGAGAGAAAATCAGAAGCAATAAATGAAAAGTTGGATGAGGGACCAGATGAAAAATTAATTGATGTTGCAACATGACAGAGACAGGTCCTCCACCTGCTCTAATACCATGAAAGACAAACTAATTTTCATATATATTAAGTATAAAGCTGGAAGCTTGAAAGTTGAGAAACATATGTTGCTATTTACAGTCGTAGGAACAATCTAGAATAACCCTACGTGTGTCATTAACATTGGTTCATACAAAATGGCAAAGTAAAGCTAGTTGGACCCATGCAACGACTCTCATGGCTTGTCACCTTGTGCAGCTATTCTTTTGTCTGTTTCTGCATCATAGCCATGCACACCATTGATTAACACATATTTGTCCTTATTTTTAGTAGGTTTACAGTTTGTTTTTCTTATTGTTTTTGGTATAAGTTGGGTAGTTTAAGCTCTATTTCGTATATTTGTACTCTCAGCTTATTTTACCGCGTTTTGACCTAAATTGATGCAAATAAGTGATTGTTTGTGGTTTTTCACTTTACAGTTAATTAACCGGAAGAGTTTAACGCGTAATAGATGAAGTTCGATGTTCAAGAAGTGAAGAACAAGCTTTCCGGTGAAATGAGTAGCAAAAGATCGAGAATTTGAGACAGACGCGCAGTCGCGTCGACTGACGCGACCGTCGACGCACCGTCGACGCGAGCCATGTCAGCGAGTCATGACCGCGTCAGTCGACGCTCCGTCGACGCAACGTCGATGCAACTTGCTGAAGCGTCGATGTCGACGCACCATTGTCGATGCAACGTCGACGCTACTTGCTGAAGCGTCGATGTCGATGCACCATTGTCGACGCAACGTCGACGCTACTTGCTGAAGCGTCGATGTCGATGCACCATTGTCGACGCAACGTCGACGCTACTTGCTGAAGCGTCGATGTCGACGCACCATTGTCGACGCAACGTCGACGCTACTTGCTGAAGCATCGATGTCGACGCACTCGCCCAGCCGACGCGCGCACCAGGCAGTACCGGCGCCGAGCGCTAGCACGCGTCCGTCGACGCACCGTCGACGATGGCCCAGAATCGGGATTTTAGGGTTTCTTATGCTCCAAGTCAAGGGAAATCTATATAAACCCTCTAAGTCCGGTCCTCCCAAAAAGATATACCTCTCCCCCATACTCTGAAAATACGATCTTTTGGGTTCGAGAACAACACCATCCGCATCCGAATAACAACAAGTGATCAAGATCGAAGATTCGAGGATCGCCAAGCTCCAACCGTCCGTTCGTGATCCGTTCTTCGACCGAGATCAACCAACTCTCCGGATTAGCTGGAGAATCTACTGCATTCCTTAGTTTAAATAAGTACTCAAACTCTTTTATCGCTTTCTTAGTTTTAATTTATGCAATTAAGTAGTAGTTTCTAATAATTGTTCTTGAGCTATTTCGTGTTTCGAACTTTAGATACTTTTGATGTTGCAATTCGTAATCTTAGTTTAATTATAGCTTAATTATTATTCATGCTTGGATTGGTTTCTTCGATCATATTCATCTAGATAATTGTTGTTCCTTTGTTGGTTGATTTTGTTCGTAGTTCTTAGAATACTTACTCTAGGTTATATTTGCTGAATTAGATTACCTA